>CAUYPK010102877.1:0-24523 GCA_963574355.1 Loris lydekkerianus
TGGGTGGGTTTACTTTTGTGGTGGAGAATTATGCTGGTCTTTATGAAGGATAGGTCTAAGAATGTCCTGGAGAGCTGGTTTAGTTGTGGCAAATTTCTTCAACATGTGAATGTCGTTGAAGTATTTAATTTCTCCATCATACATAAAGCTCAGTTTAGCTGGGTACAGGATCCTGGGTTGAAAGTTATTGTGTTTTCGAAGATTAAAAGTCGATGACCATCCTCTTCTGGCTTGAAAGGTTTCAGCAGAGAGATCTGCAGTTATTCTAATATTCTTCCCCTTGTAGGCAATAGTTTTCTTTCATCTGGAAGCTTTCAGAATTTTCTCCTTCATATTAACTTTAGTGAAATTGATTATGATGTGTCTGGGGGATGTCTTATTCGGATTGAGTCATGCTGGAGTTCTGAAACTGTCTGCTATTTGAATTTCGGAATTTCTTGGCATATCTGGAAAGTTCTCCTTCATAATCTCATGGAGAAGAGACTCTGTGCCTTGTGAAGCCACTTTGTCATTTTTGGGGATCCCTATAAGATGAATATTAGTTTTCTTAGAATTATCCCAGAGCTCTCTGAGAGAGTGGTCTGTTTTTCTCTCCATTTCTCTTCTTCTTTGAGGGTTTGGGAGCATTCGAAAGCTTTGTCTTCAATGTCAGAAATCACTTCTTCTGCTTGTTCCATTCTGTTACTGAGGGATTCTACTGTGTTTCTCAGATCTTTGAGGGATGCAATTTCTTGTCTCAATGTGTCAAAATCTTTGGTCATTTGGTCTTTGAATCCATTGAATTCTTGAGATAACTTTTGGAATTCTAGTTCAATCTTATTTGCTATCCAGATCCTGAATTCAATTTCTGACATCTCAGCTATTTGTTTGTGCATGCGGTCTTGTGCTGTTTCTGCCCCATTGATCCTTGGGGGAGTTGATCAACTCTGATATTCATATTGCCAGTGTTTTTCTGTTGATTTTGCCTCATGATTGTTTTTCACCGTTGCCTCTGGCTGTCCTCATAGTTGGGGAGGTGTCTCTCCAAGATTAGACCCCAGCAGGATCACTCTATTACTGCTGGATCTTTGTGGGGAGTGACCCTGTGTAGTTCCTCTGGGGCTGCTCTAGCTAGGGAGTTCTGGTTGTGGAAGCAGCTCCAGTGTGTGACACACCCGGATTCAGCAACAGGGCTGGGGGTGGTGTGCACGGTTCTGGGAGTGCCTGGCGCCCAGTGACTTTGGCACAGAGAACCCAAGGCTCCAGTAGTCTCTGGCCAGGAGAAGGGCTCTGTGCAGAAGGAGGGAGAATTCCAGAGGGCACGCAGCTACCAGAGTCTCTGGCCAGATGAATGAGCTAGTGTGGAGGCTGGGAGGACACAGGAGGGGGGACGCAGGGTTGCGTGGCTCCCGCAGTTCCTGGTCAGGGAATGTGGAGGCCTGCTGGGTGCGGGGCACCAGTCGGGGGTTGCTGCACAGCTCTTATGAAGGTCTGGGCATCACCAAGCCAAGGAGTTTGAGGTTGCTATGAGGTGTGATGTCACGGCACTCTATCCAGGGCAACAGCCCAAGGCTCCAGTGTGCCAAAACCGTCTCACTCTGTCCCTAAGGATTAAGGCTGTAAGGCAGTTCAGTCCCTGCCTTTAGGCTGCTCAGTCACTAGGTTACTTTGTCCCACACAATCCTTGCTCTGGTACCCTGAGGGCAGAACTTGCTGGAGCAGTTTTTTCACACAATGGCTTCCTGTTCCCAGCTCAGTGGCTCAGTCTGTAGCCCCAGACAATGCCCAAAGTTCTCCACAATCCTGCTCAAGCTCTCCCCAAGGCAGCTCAACTGAATGCCAAGTCCAAGAACACCAAAACAGTTCATAGGTAAGGCCTTTCCGGTTTGCAGTCTCACTGCTGCTTGTACTCATGGTTGCAGCGATCGAACACACGCAGCCACTTGCCTGTTTTCCACTGTTTTTGTCCTCCTGGGGTCCAGAAGTCCCTTGCTGGCTCCCTGTATCCTCGAAGGGATGATCATAGGCAGATCCCACCAGCAAGAGATGCCTGGAGTCTTGTCTACCCAGACTTGCCATGCCCAGTTACAGGGAAGCTGTTACTCCGCCGTCATCTTTAATCTCCACCTCACAAAATTTTCATAATGACTCATGCATATCTATCACATTTGTTAATGTGTGTATTGTACCTTGTACCTCGTGTAGTTGCAGAAGCCAAATGTGACCTGAGTATTAACAATTTTAATACAGTTTTTTCTTTTATTAAGATGTGTACACATTTTTTGTACCCTTTGTATATAGAATGTGCCTGACCCATTGGCTGACATCGTGGGATCTCAATAGATGAGAGTTGGAGGTCATGATTGATGCTTAAACTACTGGACCACTTGGGCCATATCCTGGGAGTAGAAGATACTCTCATTCTAGTGACAATATTTTTTCTTCTTGTTATTTGTGTTCATATTCAGATTTGGCATCCATGAATAGTACTAATTTTAAATACTATCCCTAATTAAAAAGAGGCCATTGCCTTGTGCCCATTTGCATACAATTGACATTTCCAGAGGCTGTTCAGAAAGAAGACGTCAATCAGCCATCCGGGCCCTCAACACATTTGATTCAGCCTGTAGAAGCTGAGGAACAGCCAAGGAGGCATGTGAGGGCTTCTTAGCTCATAAGTCTGTGCAGACAATTTTAACTAAAGAAACTGAAATTGGAAACCTAATACAGCCCTACTATAAAAGGCTAACGACATGCTCTGTCACCTGATACAGTTGAAGGTACATTTCACCAGTGATAGCAGAATAGGAGAAAAATAAAATAAGTATTTTTTAAGAAATGGTTCATTTTTAAAATAGCCTGTTTTAAGTAGAGTTTGAATGAGTCCATTGACCAGAACTCTGAATCCTCTATTTTGCATAAATCACACCCAAAATGAATTGGCCATAACTGAGGAAAAACAATTTAAAAGCATTGTTCAAGCAATCTTGGTGCAAAACGATGCTAGATTTTTTTTTTCTTTTAATCTTTTACAAATGTCTTGCCACATCTCATTTGAAAGCATTGTTTGTAAAATGAAACGTTTGGATATTTCTCAGCCCTCAACTTATGATGTGTATTGATAGAAACAAATTCTTGCTTTATTTTTTACACTCCAATTTTGTTGTTTAGACCATACTCAATTTGGAAACAAACATTAGGGTGCCTTGGAAAAGGCAGCACACAAGTGATGGAGCAGATGTGGGGAGTTGAGAGCCTCTCAGGAGGATCAGCTAGTGAATCAGTTAGGTGGGAAGCCTGCTGTAAATAATTTATGAACATCCATAAATTCCATGCTGATCTCCTAAAGCTCCTGAAACTATTCTTGATTAGCAGTTGGAGTCTTGAAAGTTTAGACAAAGGCTCAAAACTCTGCTTTCAAGACAAGGCATGGGGTAGAATAATCATTCCATCCTCCATTCACATAACAGGCTGTTGTTCTTTCCTTTCACCAAACTTTTTCCTCTGCAGTATTTCCTAACTCAGTGAACAGCACCGCTTTTCCACCAGCTCTTCCAGATCATACTACCCATTCTCTCCATCCCGACCCCTGATACCCAATCTTAATTATGAACTATTGATTCTTAGGTACCTGACTTCCCAGGTATATTTCATAATTTTAATTATATTTCTAACCCTACTTCCTCCATTTCTCTCTTAAGAGTGGTATGATTGTATCAGTCCCTTCACTTTTGTTTTCCCTATTATAGGCAGAGTGATCCCTCCAAAATCCAAATCTGCTTCAGCCATCTCTTTGACTTCTATACTGGATTTAGTGGGGTCCCCCCAAAATTCATATTCACCCAAACCTCAGAATGTGGCCTTATTTGGAAATAGGATCTTTTCAGATGTCCTCAAGTTAAGGTGAACTCAGCATTAAGGTGGGTCCTGATTCAGTGTGGCTGGTGTCCTTATAAGAAGAGGAGAAAATACAGAGAACCCCAGACACAGGATGCAGGAACACCAGGGCAAAGGCCACTTAAAGACAGAGGCAGAGCTTAGATAAATGCATCCATGAGGACTGCTGGCAGCCGCCAAAAGCCAGGAGAATGACCTGGGAAAGTTTCTCCATCAGAGCCCGAGAAAGAACCAACTGTGTCCAGATCTGAACTCCAGACTTCTGACCTCTGAAACTGTGGAAGAATATACTTCTATTGTTTTAAACCACCAAATTCTGTGGTAATTTGTCATAGCAACTCTAGGAAACCAATACAACTTTCCATTGCTTTAGAATGAAATCTGCCCATTTCTTACCCCTCTCTCTTCTCCATATATAGAAGTTACTATGTGTAAGGGGCTGTATTTTACTTCAGGGAGAATGGGGGCCGAAGACTCCATTCTTGGCAAGGGAAAATACCCCCAGAAAAGAGAAAAAACAGAGCAATAAGCTGAGCAAGGCAGAATAAAAACAATTTAGCTAGCTTACTTTTAAAGTGACAATTGAATTACTTTTCTAAGAAGTTTCTGCTTTTACTAGAAGCCTGGCATATAAGGGGTACAGCTTGCAAGCACCCCTGCTGTGTCTGTAAGCTGCATGCAAGGCCTGGGAAGGAAGATTAACCAGGCCAACCCCTGCCCTGTTAACAGTCAACCACCTTCCAGAAGCAAATACCCACTGTGGGGCTTTGTATAGTGGCCAGAGCAGAGATCAAGGGAACAGCTTGAACCCTGAAATATGGGCAGGGGGGCTCACACCCTAACCAGTGGAGGGAAACACCTCCAGATGTAGATAATGGGGAAATTCCTCTTTTCCACCAATTCTTCAGAGGAGCCTGACTCTCTCAGGGTGTCTGCTCCACAGAGAAATTAAAGGAGTTTAACCTTCCCCCAGGGATCTGTGTTCATGACCACAAACAGGAGGCTGCCCCCACACAAGGCTCAGGTTCCAGATTTCTCAAGGCTGCCCAGACCCTTAAAGTTAATGATTATAGATAGAATAAGAACTAACAGGCATACTCATAGAAACTGCTGATGTTTTTGTTCCCTTTCTCTCCCTTTACTAAATAAGAATATAGCCTTCAATAAAAGCTGAGTGGAACAAGCACTCAGAGCCACTCGCTGAAGCCCCACAAGTTAGCAGTGGACCCGTATACCCATTCTTTATTTTATTTTATTTTTTTATTATACCCACTCTTTAAAGCTCGATTCTGTGTGTCCTGTTTCTTTATCTCTCGCCACTTTTACTTTCATTATTCCCAACCAATCACCACTGTTTCCACAGGTCGGTGGTAAAGCACCCTGTCCCCAGGGCAGGACCCTGGCACTTTACTTATTTCACTTTTATTTCATTGAATCCTCAGAGAACTCCTATGAGGTGAGTGATATTTTTATTTCCATTTTATAGTCGAGGATGTCAAGAAACAAAAAGGCTAAACAACAGATAGTAAGCTGCAGAGTTGCTGCTCAGACCTAGACGGTCTTGCTCCAAGACCCATCAAACTATTCTGCCATGATATCCATCACCATGTGATGCACTTCACTGCCTGTGCCTCCTCTCATACCCTTCCCTCCCTCTGGAGCAAGAAACTCAAGTCACATCAGTCTTGTTAATAAGAACATATTGCCTCACATTACTAACTATCTAGGGCCAAGCATGCAAATGTCACAACAGGCCTGTGATGTAATCTGTGGGAATGCACACAGAGATATGGGGAAATCGGGTAAGTTTTCTTTCTTTTTCATTTTAGATTAATATATGGTCACATATGATTAAGTTATACTGATTGCATTGTTAGGTAAAGTACCAGTTGTAATTGAGCCTTTCACCCAAGAGTTGTGCCATATACCCCTACATTGCACCCCTTGAGCGAGAATTTATCAAACCCCCTCCTTCTTCCCCCTCTCCTCTCCCTCCTCCCTCCTACCCCCATTCTGGAATTTAATTGTGTTGTTCTCATGTGAAAATGTGGTTCGTCATCTACTAGCTTCATATTAGTATTGAGTACACTGGATGCTTGCTTTTCCACTCTTGTGATACTTAGGAGAATGTTCTTAATATAGGGAAAAAGTATAGTTCAATATACACTGAAGCTACCCAGAGAAGGGGATGCCTTGGCTCATGAAGGTGCCAGCTCCCAGTGAAGACTCCCAACCACAATGATACAACCTGGCTGGACTGAGGCTAGTGGATTCATTGGAAAGCTCTCTTCTCAGACAGAGTTTTTATGCCCTTTTAGTTCTTCTCAACTATTCTGAAGACTCCAGCCCCCTCCCTACCTGCCCACAAGTGCAAGAAGCTGCTAAGAACCACAGAAGACCATTTTTCCTGAAGTGGACAGTCATCTTTAAACAGCTTTGGACCTATTTGAATCCTATTCAGGCTTCAGGCATAGCTTGGTCCAGGGGCCATTCAGTGTACTTATTTGATTTCACTTCATTATTCAGAACTCAGTGAAGTCACTAAAATCCAACTAAAATTCTACATTAGTTGACTTTTTCTAGAGCCCTTCCCTCAGAGTCCTCTTCAAAGCTTTCATAACACCAAGAAGTATAGTATCAATATCCAATTAGGTTGGTGCATTATAGACCACATACTGTGGCCCAAACCCCACATTAGATACCAGAAATAAAGATAAGAGGAGACTGTTAAATAGAATTTTTTAGGATGAACTGCAGGTTGGTAAGCTTGGCACTTTTCAACTTAGAGTTATAGGTGGCGTGTCTTATCTCCTTCACGAGATTACAAGTTCCTTGATCCATGGAGAATTGTGGTTTCCCTCTCATATCTATGCTGGTATTTAAACAGTAACACTATACAAGATGAGTAAGATAATGATTGCATTAGAAGCATTTCCTTAGAGGCTTTTTCCCCAAATATGTATTATTGACAGATATCAAAGCATCAGTTTCCTTTTCTCTTTAGTCAATTGGATGCTATGTTCTGCAGACATTTTCATAGACAACAGAAGATGTTCTTGTTGAAGTCTATATTTCATTAACTCCTGTTTCTTCATTCCCATTGTACAATGAAATTTGCAATTTAGAATCACCATATGTAAATACTTCACCTTTATACCTCCTAACTCCCCAACATCTCAAAGTATTTTAGTTTCCACATCTATTATTCTTGTCCCTCTTTGGAATATGCAAGAGACATGTGGTGCCTTCTATGGTAACACCCTGAATATTTTATTGCAGTCATTTTTGGTCTTTCAGAAAACTAGTTTGCAAACACAGTGAAGGCAGAATGAAGCTTGACCACTGTCTTCTGCAATGCAGAGCACAATGCCTGCCACTAATTCATTCCTTCCTGCATTTTTGCTAAGTAACAGTTTATCTCTTGGAGAAATGAGTAGTGAATGATACTTCATAATAAATTGTACAAAATCATAGAAACTTTATGACTCAAGAGTCAGACTCAGGTGAGCCATTGTACCCAAGGAAAAGAAGAACTCTAAATCAGGCTCCATAGCAGCTCCTAGTCTATAGAATTTATTAACACAGGTAGACACCTGAGTTCAATCCAAGCCATGCCAATTACTTGCTCTGTGTCTTAGGACAAATAACCTAACCTCTCTGTGTCTCAGTTTTCACATCTGTGAAGCTATGAAATAAATGTCTCTAAATCATCAGTTGTTATGAGGACGAAATCAGACAATTCATGCACAGAGCTCAATCCCTAAGTGCCCAGTCATCTATATTTATTGCTACTCTCCCTTAGGTGTTTTCTTTAATCGTGAAATAATGCATTACACAGAAAACAAAATCTTCAGACTACCAAATACTGAACTGATTGAAAACAAATACAGGGGAAAATCAAAATGAGGCATTTGGAGTGTGAAAATAAGGAATGCATGAGTACCACGTGTATTGTTTAGTTAAGCTCCGATGATTCTGATAGTTTGTGCTTTTCAAGTGTACATGAGAAGTGTTCGGGTGATAATTGCTCTTCTCATGAACAGAAAATTGACACATTTAGTAAGTTTCACCTGCAGAATTCAAATGTCTTCATACAATAACTAAGAAAATGCCATGAAGGCTATGTTAAACAGTTTGATGAAAGTATTTCAGATTGTATATGAAACCAGCACATTGTACCCCTTGACTGCACTAATGTACACAGCTATGATTTAATAATAAAAAAAAAAGAAAAAGAAAATTGACACAAGTGCACACTGAGTGAAAAGGGATGACTTGGCTCATTAGCAGTTGGTTTTACAGGCTCAAAGGAGGGGGTTAAGGACAACACATGTTCATATCTGACCTGGGCATTTTCTTTAGGCAATTTGTGATGGTGCAGAAGCAAGGCGCCAAGGCTTCCAGCCTCTGATCAACTTCCTTTTTGGAATAGTGACCCGGACAGTCATGCTTTCTTGCCAGTTGAGATTCAGAAGAAGAAATATGGGGCTTGGGTGTCCTGCATGACAAGACAGGCTGGCCTTGAGCTGGGTACTCTCTGAGCATCAGTTTCTTCAACTGTGAAACAATTTTAATAATTCCTACTTCACAAGGTTGTTTTGACAATGAAATAGGCTATGTCTAAAGATAATTTTTAAGTGTTGTAAACATACTGCAAATATAGATTATTATTTTTTAATTTTTTTAAAAATGTATTTGGGAAGGATTTATGATCTCCTGAGTATGCTGCAAGCAAAGGGCTTCTTGTTTGAATTTTAATCGAGCTTTCAATCTCCAAAGCAGTGATTCTAATTGCTATTAAAATACAATGTTCTTAAACAAATGTGAAAAGCTTACCTCCACATTGAGATAAAAATTCAACATTCTAAAAAAATTTCTGTTGATGATTGTATTAAAATGTATCAATGAATTAGAAAAGATATCAGAATGATGACAACTAAATTAGAAACTAAGAATTTACTGCGCTACTCAGATGGTGTTCAAATTGCCTCAGAAACACATATTGTGGCATCGTGAAAATCAAGTATCTATGGAAACAGCTGCATGTTAATATTTGAAATAGGCAATAATTTCTTTTATCTGTCCACATGAAGCTACAAGTTAGGTAGTTCTCCAAAGTGTCAGCGTCTTCCAACATTTGTAATAATGAAATCTAGTTTGCATTTTCAGAACTGTATTTACTCTGAAGCTAATGAAGGTTATGCTTCAAGTTCCCTAATTGGCAAGGCTCATCCCAGGACCTTAGAGGGCCCCAAGCAAGTTAAATAGTTATGATTTTATCAGTTATCCTTGAAGAGGATTCTTCTATTCTGCACCGATTTATTCAACTTTCAGGACCCACAAAATTTGGATCAGGCCACTACCCTTACAGTAGACAGAGTGTTCTCTACCCCATACAATTTCAGAACCAAATTCTTCACCCTGTAAAGACCCATGTGGTTGCCTCTCCTCAGACATAGATGCCAGGTTGAAATGTCACATGTTCTGCATGTTTATACAAATATTCCAGGAGGGGAACTTACAATGGAGAGGTCTTTTCCGTAGTAGCATACCCAGTTACCTAAAAGATATGTGCCTTTTTAGCATATTGAAGCAGTATTTTGGCAGCTTTTGCAACATTGACCCTGCTCCCCTCACCAATTATAGCATGTATATTAGGAGATTTTGATGTCACCTTAGTGTGAAAAGAATTTTTCAGAATTGGGAACATAGCTGGGATTTGTCTGATAGCTAACAGAAAGTGACTGAGACTTTCTGTGACTTCTGATCCTTGAATGTTAGACTGGAAAAATGTCTGAAAGAATCTTAACAGTATTTATAGGCAACTTAATTGCTGCTCTGTCAGCAAAGTCAGACAGATCTGGGCAAAGAGTGTAACGATATTGACTATATGCTTCAGCTCTTCTATCTGTTAAATTGGAGTAATCCAGGCTGCTTCGTTGAATCACCGGAGACTGATTTGAAATAAGTGCTTGTGGCTTGACTGAGAGACTGGCCTCATCAGGTTCCCCTTCCCCAGTCCTGTGTCGCTCCTAGTGAACCCAGAGTTAATATTCTTGCTTCTATGATGGGATGTTCTTGCACCTGTCTTCCTCACAGTCTGTGTGCTCCTCAGGACAGAGTCACTTTCAGCATCCAGCAACATGCTCAGAGTCTCCTACATATCAGCACAATTACTGTTTACTGAAGGAAATTGAATTGAATCAACAAATAGAGTCAAATATGCATGCTCTTCAGGTGCGCAGTAGAAGGCAGTGAGATGTGTAGTGCCACATTTGCAAATATGTAAACAGGAGGACTTGCAGGGTGTACATTATTTCCAAGGGACTGATGAATTTTAAAAAGGATTTTCAAGAGTGTGGATAAAATTATCAAATTCCTGCCTTCTCCTCTCACCTCTGCATTATTCCTGCCCACTGGCCATGGAGGTGGATGAAATGCTGATAAATGCTCCATTTCTAGACCTTGTAAACAGCTTCCCATTTGTTGTACAGGGCAGGGATCAGAAAACCACCATGATCACAGCTGTTAACTTCAAAGCAGTGTCGCCTTCTACATCCACCCTGACAGAACATGGCCAATGGCCACCTTCTGGACAGCCCCCAAACTCATGAATGGACAGTGGTGTGCTGCTGTTTAGAAACCCAGTATCTTCATAACTGTGGTTGCTGGGAACAAAAAGAAAAAAAACAAAAAAGAAGCTAAGAAATAGGCTCTGTCTACCCTTCACATTTTAAATCTTACAGGGATGTATCTAATTGGCAAAATCCAAATCACAGCCAGAGTTTCAAGGAATTGGGGAAATAGAATCATTGGCTTTCAAGTCTCTCCAATTAAGAAAGGGATGTTCATAGCCTTTTTACTTTTTCTACTGCCACTCCTCGTAAGAAGTTCATATTACACGATGACCTAGTTTACAAAGGCGTATACAGGTATACACAAAACAAATTAAATATCCACAGAACAGTACTTAACCTTTATAGTCATTGGACCCTGAAGTTTTCTTTTTTATTCTATTTCATTTTTTGACTGTTTCAAATTTGATTGCAGGCCCACGAATGTGTCACAAACTTCAATTTAGAAAACACTGCACTGACTGTGGGTGGAAGGGACACAAAGATCCTTATCCAACATGCACGTCACAGGCCTTTAAGCCCCATTCCAGCTGGATCCCAGCAGTCTCTAGTCTCTCTGGTTGGAGATGTTAGGTTGTAGGTAATTCTGATTCTTCAGAATCCAGGACCCCACAAGAGCAGGGTATCTATCCCTCACCCAAGAGAGAGATTTGTAAAATCCCAAATGCATGAGTGAGGCTGTCTTTCCAGGAGCCAGGAAAGACCATTACACTTGATTATAAAGCACAGAAGACAAGGGAGATAGAGAACCCATCAAAATATGGTACCAAACAAATAAATGGTTCTCTGATTGACAGAGAGCTAACTGTATCCACAGACAGAGGGGCAGCACTGGAAGCCTCTGGGATGTACGTATATCATCAGCTCATAGAATATTCAGATAAGCACTGGCTTTTGTGTCAAACTTACCAAGTGTCCAGATCTGGTTCTGCCACCTGTGGAGTTGTTACATCTCTTGGGACCATCTATAAAACAAGATAATACCTATTTTGTGATATGTCCTCAAATGATATGTGATATCTCTCTGGATTTGTTTTTCTTACCTATTAAGTAGGCTTGCTTGTTTCACTGAGTAGCTGTGGGGATCAAATGAGATACACTGTATGACCACGGTCATACATAATAGGTGCCAATAAATGTTAGTCCTCCTTCCTGGTCATATTTCCCAACAAACCACCTGTCTTTCCACATTTGTTAATTTCTTGTATCAGTTCTCTTTTGTTTTTTGACAAATCCAGAATGTGGCGATTTAAAACGATAACCACTTAGTCAGCTCATATTTCTATGGGTTGGCTTGAGAGTTCTGGCCTGATCAGCTCAGCTGATCATTGCTGGGCTCTTTCATGTGTTTGCAGTGAGCTGGGGATTCTGATGCTTCCAGATGGTATAAGGCAGCTTCACTCATACAGCTGGGATTTTATAAGACTCTACGAGGGCATCCAATCTCTGCCACATGGCCTCTTGCCCTGTAGCAGGCTAGCTCAGGTACATTCGTACAGTGGGTTCCGGGTTCCAGGTATTGCAAGAAAAAGCCTAACACACAATGTATGAGCACTTTTCAAGCCTCTGCTTTTGCCACATTTGCTATTGTTTCTTTGGCCAAAGAAAGTGGCTTGACCAAGCCAAGGATCAACGTGGGAGGCAGTACCCAAGCAAAATTATGAAGCACATATTTGCGAGAAATATACCACATGTAGTAAGTTTGGGTTGCCTCTGATTTCCTTCCCCCAAACACTATAGGACAGTGCGCAAAAAACCACCTATCCATAGGATCGCAGGAAGAGGGAGAAGGTTATTATTGTAGATAGTTGTGATATATCAGAAAAGACAGAGCATGGAACTGAATGCTCTAATATCAACTTCTGTTTCATTGTGAGGGCTTAACCTGTAAAAGAAATGTGGAGAAGGAAAGAAGAAGAGACACCATTAGCATCTATTTTAAGTGCCCTTCACGTCACCTAGAGGTGTCATTTTCACATGAGATGCTTTATGGGAAGCGGGTTTGCATTCCCCTTTCACAGACAAAGTGATGCAAAAACAAGATAACCCAGCTAGAAAATGGATCAAAACCTTGTCCTTTTTACTCCACATCAAAATTGCCTCCTCTTTAAGCAATTAGGCAGCATGAAGACCAGGACGGTAAATTTCCTGAGTCTCATTTCTGTGGTTTCCTAAACATCCACCAGAAAAGAATATTTTGATTTTAAATAAAGTACTTTCACTCCCTTACTACAAAACAGGTTTATAAATATGAACTGGTCCGAAAGAGAACATTCAAGTATCATCGTTTGGCTCCATTGATAATTTAAGAAACGTCATTTTCCACAGTCAGAAAACTATTCCGAAATAGATATTTTAGGCCTTTTTTATTTTTTTAAATCTTGTCTTATTTCTGGTTTTATTATTGTTACTTGTCAATGTTTTTCTCCTTATAAGACAAATGAATTAAGCTCTTAAGTTTTGATGTTTCCTTATGTGTGTGTGTCTGTGTGTCTATTGAAAATTGATCAATTTTCCTGTTGACAACTGGAACATAAAGATTTAGCAAAATATACACGATGAGAAACAATAATAGACTATCTGCTTTGACCCATATTCACTGAAAGCTCTGTTTTCCAGAAATATTGAAGAAAGTGGTATTATATACAATTGAATATGCCAGTTGTTGGAAAGTTACCTTATAGATAAGTTGTTCTGTTTGTCCCCAGGGTTCACAGACACTTTTAGAGCACTGCCATGATTGTACCAAGGCTTGAAAATCTTTCTCTCACCAGAAGCTGTGTCATTTCAATCATTGTAAGCTCATCTGTGTGTTCCACACTTGCCCTTGTCCCATCCATTCACCATTCCTTAATCTCTTAAAGGTACAACTTGAAGAATGGGCACAGTGGCTCATGCCTGTTACCCAGCACTCTGGGAAGGTAAGGCAGGAGGTTTGCATGAGCTGAGAAGTTCAAGACCAGCCTAAGCAAGAGTGAGATCCAATCTCTACTAAACATAGAAAAATTGACCAGGCATTGTGGCAGGCGTCAGTAGTCCTAGCTTCTTGGAAAGCTGAGGCAGGAGGATCACTCGAGCCCAGGAGTTTGAGGTTGCTGTGAGCTATGACACCAGGGCACTATAGCCTGAGCAACAGAGTGAGAAACTGTCTCCAAAAAATAAATAGTGAGAATCATTTAACTGATGTGTATTTATTGAGCACCAACTATGTTCCAAACACTGCTTATTATACTAAAGATACCACTGAATATGAAAGATAAAATCTCTGCTTTCATGGACATGTGGGGAGACGATAGGAGATGAAGAATAAGCAAATGAACACATGAATAAGCAGGAACATGTGATAGTGATGAATGCTAGAGTCAAAAATTAAAAGCTGGTGAGGTAACAGAGAACCTAGAATGCTACTACAGATAGGAACATTGATGAACTGAGGCCTGAATGAAAAGGGAAAACTAAGCAAGGAACTGAGGAAAGAACATTCCAAGCAGAAGCAACAGCTAATGCAATGGCCATAAAGTTGGAACAAGCTTGCCAGGCTCACAGTGCAGAAATAGCCACGGGATAAATGATGGAAAATGAAGCCAGAGCATGAATTTAAGGCATATTCACTTTTGATTACCGATTTCTTAATCCAAGTGGAGTTGTGAAGTTGGCAGTTGGATATATGAGTTACAAATAGAAGCTAGGATAGAAACCGTCTCTGGAGTGGATTGACACCTGTATGCTATGAAGCCATTTACCTGGATGGAGTCATGGAGAGAGGGAGTGCAGACAGAGAAAGGCAGGGACTGCAGTCTTGAACTCCAACATTTAAAGGGGCTAGCAAGGAGAAATAATCAGCAAAAATACTAAGAAGGTTAATAATAAGAAATTTTTAAAAACCACTCCAACAACAATAAAACCAGAAGATTGGAGAGTTTAAGGATCTGAAGCTGTAGATGGAGCAGAGTAGCAGGTGGGTGACTGCCTTCTGTGGCTGCTAAAGATTCAAGAAACATGAGAACCCAGAAATGGCCCATTTTTCCTGGATGTACAGATAAAGCAGAAGGTACTTATGATTCCATTGTATGAAACTCAAAAGCAGGGAGGATTTGTCTATGATACTAGAAATCCAGATTCCCCCACAGCTCAAAGCATGTCAGTTTTCACACATTTATTGTACTGGTATCTGTTTGGAATATGCAAGAGACACGTGGTGCCCTTTGATGATTTTCACGGTAAGGCCTTTACTACCTTATTGGTGTCATCTTTTGTCTCTCACACAACTAGACTGCAAGCACAGTGAAGGCAGAGTGAAGACTGACCATTGCTCTCCCTGGCTCAGAGCACAGCACCTGCCTCTAACTCATACCTTGCTATGAGTTTGTGTTTGCTAAGTCACAGTTTATCCCATACATGAATGAACAGTGGATGGTACTTCATAGTAGATTATACAGAGTCATGGAAAAGATTCTGACTCAAGAGTCAGCCCCTGGTGATCCATCGCACCCAAGGAAAGGATGAGCTCTAAATCAGGCTCCACAGAACAGAGCCACATACACAGAATTCACTAATGAATCCAAATACTAGAGTTCACATCCAAGTGCTGCCCCTTCTTTGCTCTGCATTTTAAAGACAACTACCTAACCTCTGCATCTCAGTTTCCACATCTTGAAACACTGACAATAAACATAACCACATCATCCTTTGTTGACTCCTGTGTACATGCACAGGGTTTGACACATAGCGAGTGTTCCGTAAGAGTATTGCTGGTGATGGTTTTTGTCAATATGTCTTCTCTTCTCATAAGCATTTTCTTTATTAGTAAAATAATGCATTTCCTACTCCTTGTAGGAGTCATGACTGGATGAGAACACAAGGGGTTTCTGAGGTCCTCTCAAGTTCTCTTTCTGGGTCTGGGTTGTGTTTATGAGAGTGTATTTAGTTTGGGGAAATTCTGTACATATGTGATATGTACACTTTTCCCTAGTAAGTTATACATCAATGTAAATAAGAAAAAGATCCTTCAATGGATCCTTCAATAGCTTTTAAGATGATGTTAACATTTCCCAGCTTAGTACACAAGCCCCCTTGCAACCTCCCCTGGCCCTTGCCTAACTCTGCGTCCAACTATTTGCAGCTCTGTGAATATATATCATCTATGTTGTATCATCATTGCTTCTGTCAGTCATAGATTTCCTCTACTTGAAACCATTATCCTTCCAGTGAGAGCCCACTGAACAAGTGGAAGACAAGGGCACACACAACTCAGCTCACATACTGCCTCTTCTGGGAAAGCCCTCCCTGACAGAAGCTCCATGTCCTTTATTGGGCTTGCACTGTCTTTGACCTTCCATCTATCACTGCATTTCCCCCACTCAGCTACCCTGTTCACTTCCCTGGATCTGGACAAGGGCAGCAAGCTTTTCTACAGTAAATTGCATAATTTTGAGGAAGAGTTTGAAAACATATTTGATGAATGATTATTGGAATAAGTGAATGAATTATGTTATGATGGAATCCTTTTCAAATTATGATTCTAGAGACAACACGAATGTGAAGAGGCAGAGCTGTAGATTCTACAGTAATATATGACACAGGGCTCCTTAACTATGTGCGTCAATGCCTTCAGTACCTGTTTAATTCCCTTGTAGCCCTGGTGCAAATTTTCCTGCTCAGCACACTTTTCTGACTAGAAGCAATACTTTTATTAATACAATACTTCTAAATAATCCAAGCAAGGAGATGTGTAACTCCATAATCAGTAGTTTAATACTAATGTGCAATAACTAACGTGACAGTTGACTATTTGCTGGCTCAGCAACACACCAGAGATATCCAGAAGCAAACAGTTATTGAGCTCCTGCTGTATACTCTACTGGACCTGTGCCAAACCTGAAAAAGTATAAGATTCACCAGACTTTTAACTTCAAAAAGCATTATCAATAATAACATCAATAGCTAAATATTATTGAATCCTTCCTGTGTGCCAAGGCTTCACATACATTATGCAGAATGTCTTTCTTCCTTTCATCCCTTATATGCAATCTGTCACATCAAATCCAAAATAGTCCTAAAACCCATCCACCTCTGTCCACTGATACCAGACTTCAAGCCCCTGTCTTTTCTTACGGGACAATCAGAACGACCTGATTGGATTCCTTTCTCCATTCTTGCTTTTCTACAAGCTATTTTCAAATCAGAAGCGAGAATTACCTGAAAAAGAAACAAAGAATAAACATCTCTACATTTATAACTCTAAAGGCTCCCCACCAGGGTCAGTGAGTTCCAACTGGTGGAACCAAGGCACTATCATCTAGGGAGAGGTCATCTGAGATAAACCTGGAAGGATCGATAGATTTACAAAGATTACATCAAAGAACATTCACGGCTGAGCTGGAGATTATTCAGAAACTCACAAAGATGTTATTGTCCTTGCAGTAAAGACCCTGTATTATAATTTAATGGAGAACAAAAGATAAATTAAAATATATTAGGATACAAAAATTAACAGGAAAATATACCTGATCAAGAGATTTCAGAGCAGGCCCAACCTTGCCTCCCATAAACTTGATGACCTTCTGAAACACATCCTACAGAGAGAATGATCCTATTAAAATCCTGACTCTTTTAGTTACTTGTTATGTGACTTGTGCATGTTCCTAAACTTCTCAGTGTCCCTTTTCTTATGTGTTCCCTGATGGCAGAGGTGGAGGTGATGCGTAAGAATCTGTGCTTTCTAACTTCGCCCACATCATTACCTACATAAGAAATGTTAGTATTTGCACTAGGGCTACCCAAACATGCTGCTCATGGTCAGAAGTGACTTCTCTAGGGGCTCTGGGAGCCCCAAATACTGCACACCAAGGTTACAATCCATCTTCGGCATATCTCTGTGTCCAGGGACACATTTGGAGAGTTTTTATATAATTAATGGAGGGTTTGCACATGACACAGTGATTGAAGGTACAAGTGTAGTTAATAAGAATGATAATTACAATAACAACAGCAATAATTACAACCATGCTAGGTATATTAGTTGGGGTTCAACAGAAAAATATAGTGGAATGTGTATAGAGAGAGAGAAGGAGAGAAAGATTTATTTTAAAGAATTGGCTCATTCAATTACGGAGTCTGGCCCATCCAACATCTGCAGTTCAGGTTCTACAAGCATGAGATTAGAAGCCCAGGAAAGAGATTGGTTCAAGTCCAAAGGCATCTCCTATGGAATTCCTTTCCGCTTGGAGAAGGTCAGCCTTTCTGCTCAAGTCAAGCTTTAAGCTGTTTGGATGAGACCCACCCATTATGGAGGGCAATCTCCTTTTATTCAAAGTCCGTCAGTCTAACTGTTAATCTTATCCAAAATCACCTTCATAGGAATATCCAGAATAACATTTAACCAAATATCTGGGCACCGTGGTCCAGAGAAGCTGACACACATAATTAATCATCACACTAGTTCTAATGACACGATGCTTAGTGGTGGTGTCTGCGACTGGGAAAAGCAGCAAAAACTTCTATAAAAAGACCTCTTAGTACTCTCCAAAAATATTTTGAAATCTTTAAGCCCTAAGAAGTACTTAAAAGGAAGATTTTTTTTAAGAGGGGCTTCTTGGCAGCAGATTCGGTATTGCGAGGCTCAGTAAATGAGTTCTTTGTTCTTCACGTTTGACTAAATTCCTTTCAGAAGAACTCAACATTATGTACGAATGTCACAATCCCTTTGGCTTATCATTTAATTACCAAAGAACAAAAGTGCCTTCCTTTTTCTTTCACAGTGTTAGAGTTGTTGTTATATCAGACTAGGACCTCAAATGAAGGTTAGCACAGGTGTACTGGGCCTCTGTTAGGGTAAGAGTGGGGCCAGAGCACGGGTTGCCAAATCATGGGTCATCCTACATGACAAAAGCTAAGAACTGGGGAAGGGCAGAGGCCAGGGAGGGTGTGGGGAGTGGGAAGGAGTATCTGTTCATTGACATTATTTAAAACTGCCAATGACAACATGCAAAGCAGAACAACTTTTAGTCCTCTCATAATTTTTAATCCTGCACAGACAAGAGATGCCCTTATTGCCTATACCTGGTACAGACCCCTCCCCTGACTTCTGGGCATGAGCTGCTGCCACGTATATTACAAAGACATATCTCACTGGGTTCTGACAAAATTCCCATAAAGGAGCTATTATTGTCATCTTACAGATGAGGACAATGAGGTTTAGAGAGATTAACTAACTTGCCTAAAGTCACACAGGCAAGTTACAGCACCTGAGCCAAGGTCTGGACAGGCATTGGCCTTGTGCACGGGCATGCCGTGGGCATCCAGCAACAACTGAACAAATGAATGCCAGAGGGCAGAGTGTTGGCCCAAGCTTTCCAATTTCATACATCTGGGAACTGCTGATGAAAGAACCTGAGAAAAGCCAAGATGAAAAGAAGAAAAGAAATCCCTGACACCTGAATTTTGCGACTTATTCTTTAAATTCCACACAATATCCTGGAATACAGACTAAGGAGTAATGCAGGCTCTAGCCCCTGGGTGGCCCACTGAGAGGAATTAAAACTTATCTGATAGCTGGGTGGCACCTGTGGCTCAGTGGGTAGGGCACCGGCCCCATGTGCCAAGGGTGGTGGGTTCAAACCCAGCCCCCGCCAAACTGCAACAAAAAATAGCCAGGCGTTGTGGCAGACACCTGTAGTTCCAGCTGCTTGGGAGACTGAGGCAAGAGAATCACGTAAGCCCAAGAGTTAGAGGTTACTGTGAGCCATGAGACCTCATGGCACTCTACCCAAGGGCGGTGCAGTGAGACTCTGTCTCTACAAAAATATATATATATCTGATAGCTCCTGCCATTTAGTAAGCACCCACTGTGTACAGAGCTCTGTATAAGAAGCTTTGTCATTTAGTCTAAACAACAATTCTGGGAGGCAGGTATTATCATTCCCATTCTGTAGATGACGAAACTGAGGCTCAAATGGGTCATATAAATTGTCATTGTCACAGAGGAAAGGAGTTGCTGAGCTTAGCCAGGATCTATATCAAGCCTGCCTGACTCCAAAATGCTTCTATCTTTGTATTTCTGAACAGCACCAAAACTTGTGGAGTCTCAGACCACCAACAAATAAGCAGGGATATTATTCAGACTTTCAAGCTCCTTGCTGGGTCAATCTAAGGACAACCTACAGAATATGCTTTTAGGGGGTCATAATAATAGCGATTGTGGTCATTATTGGGGTGACTGTTACCAGAGGGGTGTGTTGAGTTCAGAGAGAAGGAGGGAAGTCCCACAAAAGGGAGGGCAGGGCAGGAAACAAATGGGCCCAGGATGGCAGCCAGTGCATGTTTGTGGGGGGAACAGATTACTAAAAGATAGACACCTGGTTCAGGCCAGCGTCAAGTGCCTCGCTCTGAGAGGAGGGTTGCAAAGCAAAGAGCCTGGGGTGATGGCGAGTGACGGCAAAGGCAGCCTGGTGGAGGAGTTGTGTGCTCAGCCCTGAAGCTGGGCTCTGGGTTTGGACCCTACCTCTGTACATTCCAGCTCTGACTTGGGACACCAACTTAACCCTCAGTGCCAGCTGTCTCATCTGTGAACTGGAGGAAATAATAGCATCTACCTCATAGTGCTGGGTGGGGTAACACGAGTTAATATCCGTGAAAGAATCAGGTAGTGCCTAGTACATTGTAACGCAGCCCAAACAATTGTCAAGTTCACTGGCAAGCATGCTCTATTTCAAGCATTGTCTTCAGACTCTAATTGTCTATTGGGGTGCAAGGTATTGAGCTTTTAGAGATGGGACATTAACCAGAAAAAGTAGGGAAATTGAATAGACATGATATGCAATTATAGTATACAGTGAAAAACCTCCAGTCACACTTTTAATAATTTTTTAAAAAATTAAAATTTTCTGTTATCAAAATCTTGACTCTGGCGTTTTTATATCTGAAGGAACTTTTATGAAATTTTCGCCCAGAGATATTTTTGAGCACAGGTGAGCAGAAGCTGTTCTTTAAATGGTCCTGGCTACTCAGGAGGCTGAGGCAGAAGGATCACTTGAGCTCAGGAACTTGAGCCTGCTGTGAGCTCTGATGATGCCACGGCAGTCTAGCCCAGGCAATAGAGCAAGACTCTGTTTCAAAGAAGAAAAAAAGTAGCCAAAGTAGGTCAATAGAGTTTCTACACACTGAGGCGGGGTAAGTGATGGTTCAAAGGCTTGTACAGGTTTCAGTGGGGTAAAAGGAGGCAGCTGTACATGGTATAGGAGGACCTGGGGGAACTTCATGGAATTGTGTTGCTACAGACATAGAGAATGCATCCCGGGTGCAGATCCACTGTCGTCAAAGGAACATACGACGACTCTGCCCATTGATGAGCACATGCCTCATTCCTGAGATTAAACACCCTTTCTGGACAGTTGGTCTCTGTCTTGCTCTGAGTCTGGGTAATAAACCCTCTAGAAGCCTCACTTCTTTTCCATTCTGTTGTCAGCCCTGATAGCCTTCCAGGGCCTTGCCTGCTGCTGACAGTACAGACCATCCCAAGTTCTAGGTCATCTGCCCACATTTCTAGCCTGGCTGTGTTCCTGACTCACCATCATAGTGCTTGTCAAGCCACCCACATTCGCTAGGCCTCTCTGATAAGACCACTACCACCACTCTCCCTTGTCACCTCAGAGGCTAAGCCCTTAATCACCCCCATGAAGTCTGGGATTGTGCCTGCCTTGTCCACCCCCACATTTGCAGTGTCTAACGCGGGGCTTTGTCTACAGTACAATCTCAGTAAATGTTTGTTGAATGAACAGGTAAGTTCACTGAAAGGCAGTATTCTGGGGCCTCCATGCCTACTGTTCCCAGTGCCTGGAGCACACTTCACTTGCTTTCCACGGGGCTGGCTCCTTCTGTCCTTCAGGTCCCAGCTTAAATGTCACCTTCTTGAGTACTCCTTCATTGACCATTTAACCAAAGCAGCCTCTAACTCGCCCTAGTCCCTACCATGCCCTGTTTATGGTCTCCAGAACATGAGTCCTACAAAGGCAAATACCATGTCTGCTCTTCTCTCTGCCCTCCTCACCACGCCACCTACCCCTGAATTTGGTAAATACATAAGTAAAGGGTGAATTAGGATCTAAGTTTTAAAACAAAACAACCAAAAAAAAAAAAAAAAAAAAAAACATGGGCTTAGGTTGTCACTGTGAACTTAACAAACTCGTGATTTTGAGGCTCCTGATATACTGATTCTCAGTATCTCCGCAGGTAAAATAGGATGCAGATAACAATTTACTCACTCTTATAACTCATATAAAGTTTCAGATAGCCAGTGGCTGTGATGCACTTGGCACACACATAGTGAGCGATCAATGAGATATTGTCTATAATGCCAGAATAAGTTGCTCCCCAAGGCCTGGACCTTGGCTGCAGTTAACGCTGCTTTGCCTGCAATGGACGGGGTGGGGTGAGGGTAATGAGAGATCTCTTGGGTTTTTAGGAACCTGGAAGCAGCCAGTTCTTCCTGAAGTTGTTCAGAAAGAAACTCTGCTGGTGTGTGTGAGCCCAGATGTGCCGCCTGGGCCACAGGGCTGCCCTGTTTATGTTTTCTTCCCACTTAAACATTTCCATAACATAAATATTCAACTCCCTTGCTGTTTTCACCTTGGCTTCCCTGGGGTGTACTATAGCAGTTAGCGCCTGTGAACCCGTTTTCATGCCACAAATCAAGTGTGTTATGTGAGATAAGAGGGGCACCCAGACAGCAGCCACTGACAGACTTTGAATCAACTCAGGGTCTCTTTTCTTTCAAATGAAAAAACCCAAGGAGAAAAAGGCAGAATGTGAGCGCAAAGGCCACCCACAGCCACAGTCTGGCCCCAGGAGAGACTCTTGTACTTCTGATCTCCAAAGCCAGAAAAGGATATATTGTGCCCCAGCAGGAGTTAGGAATTGTATTAAAGAGAAAACTTTCCTATTTTCTTTCTGGTAGTGTTTTCAGGAGATTTGAATGATGTTTCCAAGCAATGAACAAATCTGAGGGAAACAAAAGTGTTGAAAATGGGCTTTTATAAGCAGACTCTAGGCAAACTCCCATCGTCTTGCAGAAAATGCTTTACAAATGGAGAAGCCGGGATAGCTGCCAGCACCACAAGTAGCTGGGGAATGGCAAGCCTGGTTGCTGGAGAATTTCGCTATTAACATTCTTAATTGCAATATCTCCCATGAAAGCATTGGTAACAGGATACTTGAGAATCAAGCGAGGGTTGTCACTCAAAGACTCTGTTTAACAAATAGCTCACAAATGTGCTAATCCAGGGACAGTACCAGCCACTCTGGAGGATACAGTCATGAGCAGGACAGCCCCTGACTGCTGTGTGTTTACATATTTGTTTAGGAAATATTTATTTAGCACCTACTACTCTCAAGCACTGAGGAAGGTCCTGAAGATGAATAAATGAAGTCACTGTCTTCAAAGCATTTACAGTCTTGTAATGAGAAGCAGACAATTACACATGTGTGATGAGGATTTCCAGAGGGGAAGTCTGGGCATAGAAGGCTCTGAGTTGCAGGACAGTTCTACCCAGATCTCCCCAGGGAGAAAACAAAGAGCATTAAATGACTTTAAAGCAGAGCCCTGCAGGATGAGTGGGAAATGTGAAGGATTGGGGAGAGATTTATGAAGACCCAGAGTTGAAACAGTGATTGGTGATTTTAAAGAAGTAAAAGAACTTCATTGTGCTTTTAGCCAAGAATGAGAGAGGGAAAGAAAGTAAGGAGTGACTAGAATCTGAAACAGTGGCCAAGAGGTATTATAAGGAGTTTGAAATTTCTCTGAACAGCAGGATTTAAATTTGGGAATTGGCATGATGGTCAGAACTAGGAACTATATTAAAAACAAAAAAGTCAGGCAGTCTCTGAGACTGGCCTGCCCAAAGAAACACAGATCGAGCCATCAAGAAGCTCGTTATATGATCAAATATGGGACCAAACGTAGCCTTGCTAGTTCCCATGCGTTTACTCCTGAGTCACGTCCCAATCCCAGATTTGTTCCCAGGTAAAATCTCCCTCTCCCTGCCTGAATTCAGGTCTGCATGCAATCCCTTTAGGACTGCAGCTGTGTCTTCTGCTGCTGCCCTATCCACATCCTCTGCTCATTCCCAGACCAGTAGCTGCCCCTACTCCAACCCCATCCCAACCACCTCCAGGCTTTTTGTCTGACTGTGGATAGATGCCCTGCCTGTGCACAGGTGCCTGTGGAAACCCTCCCTTCTGTGCAGCCTAAAATGAGATATGCAAAAGGCATAAGGTTAGGCAAGGACCATAATTTGCTTAGTGACAGCAACCCAAGGATGACCAATAAATGGGTTTCATTTTCTTTTTTTTTTTCTTTTTTCTTTTTTATTATTAAATCATAGCTGTGTGCATTAATACGATCATGGGGTACCATACACTGGTTTTATAGATTGTTTGACACATTTTCATCACAGTGGTTAACATAGCCTTCCTGGCATTTTCTTTGTTATTACGTTAAGACATTTATATTCTACATTTACTAAGTTTCACATATACCCTTGTAAGATGCACCGTAGGTGTAATCCCACAAATCACCCTCCCTCCGTCCAGCTTCCCCCCTCCCTCCCATCCCTTTCCCCCTTCCCCATATTCTTAGGTTATAACTGGGTTATAGCTTTCATATGAAAGCCATAAATTAGTTTCATAGTAAGGCTGAGTACATTGGATGCTTTTTCTTCCATTCCTGAGATACTTTGCTAAGAAGAATATGTTCCAGCTCCATCCACGTAAACATGAAAGACGTAAAGTCTGCATCTTTCTTTAAGGCTGTATAATATTCCATGGTGTACACATACCGCAATTTGTTAATCCACTTGTGGATCTCTGGGCACTTGGGCTTTTTTCATGACTTAGCAATTATGAATTGGGCTGCAATAAACATTCTGGTACAAATATCTTTGTTATAATGTGATTTTTGGTCTTCTGGGTATATACCTAGTAGAGGAATTATAGGATTGAATGGCAGATCTATTTTT
>CAUYPK010102878.1:0-32690 GCA_963574355.1 Loris lydekkerianus
AGACCAAGAGTTGGAGGTTGCTCGACTCAGCAAGGCCCGGCCTGAAACTGCCTCTACCTAGATACAGCCAATGTGGTACCATGCCACTGGCCCGACCCTGTCACTCACCTCTTCCCCCGCCTTCTTTCCCTGCCCCTTCTCTACAATAAAAAATAAATAAATAAAACTCCAAAAAAAAAAAAAAATAAAAAAAAAAAAAAATAAAGTAGAAGTGTTAAGAGATTTTCATTCAGTCATAAATTATGAATTCATAGACTAGGCAAAATATTTTTAAATTCTCTTATTTTTACTTTCCCATGGGTAATGGCAAATTCAATATAGTAAATCCTAAAAGTATGACACAAAAAAGGCTGACAAATAGGTACTGTTTTGACATATCACCTTCATGTAGCTTTAGGTGCCCTCAGCCTCAAATTCTAAGGCAAATACTGAGTTTTGTTGGGGTTTTTTGTTTATTTTTATTTATTTTTTTTTTTTTGCAACAAGGTCTCCTATTGCCTAGCCTGATCTCCAACTACTGGGCTCAAGCAATCTTCCCACCTCAGCCTCCCAAAGTGCTGGGATTCTGTGCTTAGACTATTATACCTGATATCTTATATCAAAAGCTATATAAAAAGCATTATAAAAGCAAACATTATCAGTAAAACTGAGTCTTCTTTAATTATGCCAAATAAAATTAGAAATTTTCTGAAAATAGAAAAAGGAAACAAATTAATAATCTACCCACAGGTGCCCAAATTTTTTTTTTTCTTCCTCTGTCTTATACTAAAAAAATAAGTTTTGGGGCGGTGCCTGTGGCTCAAAGGAGTAGGGTGCCAGCCCCATATGACGGAGGTGATGGGTTCAAGCCCAGCCCCGGACAAAAACTGCAAAAAAAAAAAGTTTTGTATTGGGCCACACATTAAATACACAAACACTAATAAAACTGATGGCAAAGAAAAGGTCCATGCATACTTTTCCTGATCTGTGACACCACAGGTAAGCAAAAAAAGTCCTTACAAAATCAGCATGTGGCCCACAGGCCGCATGCTGGATGGATACCCCTACACTATAAAAATTATAAAAAAATTTATTTTCCCATATATATATCTTCCATCATGTTAATTTCTAAGATTCATTTCAATAATTATATCTAAAGACATGTTAAATAATGGAAAATTATATTGCAAAAACACTAGCTTTTAAAAAAAAATCAAACAGACCAGAAATAAAACAGTACCTATATACTCGAGTATAAGCCGAGTTTTCTCGGCACAAAATTTGTGCTGAAAAACCCGAACTCGGCACAAATTTTGTGCCAAAAAAACTCGGCTTATACTCGAGTATATATGGTAATTTTACAGTAATAAACTTGGGGTCGAGGGAGCAAACAGCTGAAAAATCTCTTGTTAAGATTTATCCTAGGCAGCACCTGTGGCTCAAAGGAGTAGGGCGCCAGCCCCATATACTGGAGGTGGCGGGTTCAAACCCAGCCCCGGACAAAAACTGCAAAAAAAAAAAAAAAGATTTATCCTACATTTATTTCAACTATTTTTTTAATTTCATCATTAGAGATTTTAAATTTCTTTGACATATCTAACAAAGACTTTACTGGTAAATTAATGAGTATCATTAGGTGAATAAAACATACTATTAAAATACAATTCTGTTATTTGGGTTATGACTCAGTTATACTATTTAAAGTTCTTTTACCTGTGGGTGTGTGGGCTGGTATAAGAAGCCCTTAGCTTAGACTGTATCTCAAGAAAATGACTTCATTCACAATTTTCCTTCTTCACAGCTAGCAAATATAAAACTGTTTTTTTTTTTAGTTTTAATGAATTCATGTTAAACTGTTTCATGTTGAGTATCTGCCCAAAAGATAAAAGCTAATTTAAAAAGAAGTTGTTGATCTTAACAGGTATATCTGTCATAAAGCTACAGAGTGTTTGTAACAAAGCAAAGAACTATGCAAACAGGTATTCAAATAACTTAATTTAAAAACATAAACTGCCAGGGTCTAAATACCCACTATGTGCCCATCATTCTGCTTGACACATCCTAATTAAAACAACCCTATGTGCTAACAGCTAACTGCCTCCTGCCCCAATTTCTGCTTATACCCTCTTCCCTTAATAAAAGTAAACACGGTATTATAAATCTTCTGGCAACTGCTCTTTAGGAGCAGGGACATCTTTCTGTACTCCTTCTCATTCCTGCCAACTAAAATGCAAACTTATTTAATGCTAAAGGTAAGGCAGCCCTCTTAGACCAACCATAAGGTGCATCTAGTCAACAGGATGATGAAAGGACAAAAGCTAGGATCCCTGACACCTATGAGTGCCATAATGGCTCAGGCCCTAGAAACATTTTAGTTAGTGGAAAAACATCAGATTAATCAAGGAGTCTCTCCCACTAAAGAATGTTAATACATTCAATTCTGTATTAAAAATATTAGGCAGGTTTACTTTTTTTTTTTTTTGAGACAGAATTTCACTCTGTTGCCAGGATTATAAGCCACCATGCCCAGCCTATTTCTAAAAATCCTTAGAAACAACATACTGTTTAGGAGCCAGGACTATGTCTTGCTCATTTGCACAAGGTCCTGCATACAGTAAACTTTACTGAATTAATAAAGTTCAAATGAGGCTGGGTGTGGTGGCTCACATCTGTAATCCTAGCACTCTGGAAGGCCAAGGTAAGAGGATCACTTGAGCTCAGCAGTTTGATAGTAGCATGAGCAAAAACCAAGACCTCATTCCTACTAAAAACTAAAAAATTAGCCAATTATTGTAGTGTGTGTCTGTAGTGTGTGCGTGTTGTCTCAGCTATTCGAGAGGCAGAGGCCAAGAGGATCACTTGAACCCAAGAGCGTGAGGTTGCAGTGAGCTAAGATGGCACTATTGCATTCTACCCAGGGCAACTGAGTGAGACTACATCTCGAAAAAAAAAGCAAAGAACCAAGATGAAAAAGCAGAACCAATCCTACAGAAAAAAGAAAAAAAATTAGTAAAATTTGAAAAGATTCATGATTAATAGTCATAAATTAACATTCAACTCAAACTCCTGGGCTCAAGGGATTCTCCTGCCTCAGCTGCCCAAGTAGTTGGAACTATAGGTACATGCCACCATATTCAGCTCTGCACTATAGGTTTTAATATCAAAATACCCCTAAAAAACTACACAAATCATCAACAGGAAAAAGTTAAGCAATGGTGCAACTAGACTATAGAATAATTTGTATCAACACAGCAAGGATTTATTTAAATGATACATAAATAAGCAGTCACTAAACATGTACAATTATAATCCTGTATTATAATGAGGTAATAAAAGAGCAATAATAGTAATAAATATGACTATAGCCAAATAACACTGAGTGTCAGGTAAATGGGTGTCCAGAAAAGAAAAGAACCCAAGCCCCCAGTGGAGGGGCCAGTCTGTAGGCACCTAAAGTAACTGTTTGGTTGGGTGCAGTGGCTCATACCCGTAATCCTAGCACTCTGGGAAGCCAAGGCAGGTAGATCGCCTGAGCTCAGGAATTTGATACCAGCCTGAGCAAGAGCAAGCCCCCACCCCATCTGTAGTCCCAGCTACTTGGGAGACTGAAGCAAGGTGATCACTTGAGCCCAAGAGTTTGAGGTTGCTGTGAGCTATGATGCCACCGCACTTTACCAGGGACAATGGAGTGAGTCACTGTTTCACAAAAGAAAAGAAAAAAGTAACTGTTTAAGAAAAAGGAAAAAATGGAAATGTTGATAATTTTGCAAACCTTTACTATTTGGCCTGTATATAGGGTGGAAAAACCTTAAATAAAAATTTCTCAGAATATTGCCTTTTGTGTTAATCTGTCTTGCTTCTGCGATTGTTACCCAAACCTTTTTGATGCTGGGTATGATTTCTGAATTTACAGAGAAGCTGGTCTCTCAAATCACCTACAGGGTACAAACACTAACTTGGCACTCAAGAGGTTCCACGTCTCTTTCTAGACCAGCCCTGTATCAGATATTGTATACAAAGACAACAGTCCATCTCACCTTCTCAATCCTCACTTTCATAGCTGTCACTTACAACTCTTTAGCTTGACAATTCGCTGTTGTTAATATAGTCCCACAAGTTTTATAATGACCTACATAAAAATGAAAACATTTTTTCATTTTTGTGATGTTTTCTCATAAAAACATCACACCAATTCAGGGGGAAGTAGCTCAAGACTACAATGACCTCCCCCCTCTCCCCTTCTCTTATATGAGGACTCTGTGGCACAAAAAACTTAAGAAGCTTCGCCAAGGCACAGAACACTAAACCAAGAGAGCTGATGCTATGGCCTAAGTACACCAATGTCACATGTCACACTGCCACAAGACAGGATAAAAACTAGGGTCCATCCTCTAAAATCCTGTTTTTCTTTTTTTCTTTTCTTTTTTTGAGACAGACTCTTACTATGTCACCCTTGGTAAAGTGCAGTAGTGTCACAGCTCACAGCAACCTCCAACTCATGGGCTTAAGCGATTCTCTTGCCTCAGCCTCCCAAGTAGCTGGGACTACAGCCACCCTGCCACAACGCCCAGCTCTTTTTTTGTTGCGTTGTTTAGCTGGCCCGGGCTGGGTTTGAACCCACAACCCTCAGTGTATGTGGCTGGCACCATAACCACTGTGCTATGGGAGCTGAGCTTAAAAATCCTCTGTTTTGGCCGGGTGTGGTGGCCTGTAGTCCCAGCGCTGTGGGAGGCCGACGCGGGTGGATTGCCTGAGCTCAGAGGTTCGAGACCAGTATCACCAGCAGTGAGCCAGAGTAAGACCCCGTCTCTACTAACATTAAAAAAAAAATGAGCATCGCCAGAGGAAGAAGATGAACAACAAAAAAGAGTACTTCAAAGAAGAATGTACAAGTTGAAATTAAAAATTAAAAAAAAAAAAATTTTTTAAATCATTTTTAAAAAAAAAAGAATCCTGTTTTTCTCTTTCCTTCTCCCTCTCATAATCATCTTTGTCACATGTCACATTTCCACAAGGAAGGATACAAACCAGAGTCCAACTTTAGTATCCATCCTCTAAAAATCTCTACTTTTCTCTCTCTCTCTCATAATTTTTAATTGCATACAAAAATGTTTGTGAGAATACACCAAAATGTCAACTGTGACAACCTTTATGATAGGATATAAGTGAAAAAAGTTCTCCACATTTTAAAATATAAAATATGGAGGTTTTAATCAATATAATTTACATTATGTATAACACATATACATTACTTTGCTATGTTTTGAACCTAAACCAAGATCTCAAAAAATACATGGGCCTGGGATATGAACTCTTTAAGAAATTTTATCAAAATAGGTTGTAAAATTAGGTATAATTTTTACCTTTTAGACAAGTACGAAAAAGTTTATGAAGGAAGAGAAAGACAGGTTTGGCCGGGCACAGGGGCTCATACCTGTACTCCTAGCACTAGCATTCTGGGAGACCAAGGCAGGTAGATTGCCTGAGCTCACAGATATGAGACCAGTCCGAGCCAGATCGAGACCTTGTCTCTAAAAAAATAGCTGGGCATTGTGGCAGGCACCTGTAGTCACAGCTGCTTGGGAGGCTGAGGCAAGAGAATCACTTAAGCCCAAGAGTTGGAGGATGCTGTGAGCTGTGACTTCAAGGCACTCTACAGAGGGCAACAAAGTGAGATATAATAAAGAAAGAAATACAGGTTTACAGAGTAAGAAAGCTTACAAAACAGGATATATTCACTATAGATAGCGAATGGGCCTCCATTGCTGGGGCAAGTAAGCAAGGCAGAGGCCTTTTTCTTTTAATTATATATTATCTACAATGATCACATATGGCTTTTCTGGGAGAGCGAGGCTTCATCTTTTCCTTTTTTAATCTGAAAAGATTTCTTTCTCTATCACATTGAAAGAAATGAAGAAAGTAGTGTGTTACCATCCATCCAGATATACGGTACCTTACTGGTTGCTAAGCAGCAGATTCTGGGGTTCCTATATCATGCTTATCTCTAGCTGCAGGAAAAAAGGACAGGCACTCAGGCACAAACATGCCCTACCTAAATGGCACCATATTCACTCTGGGGGGTAGCCTCAAGAGCACATACAGTGAATTCAATTCTCTACTCAAACCACACCCCATCTCTCACATAAACACTGTAAGTTCACTGCTGACATGGCACAGTATTCTTCACACAAGCTGCACACAGAGAGGATCTCTTTAGCCCCACACACACCATATGTCACCCACTCATCACCAGGGGATAATCTGCATTTAAATAAATTCACCCACCATGTCAAAAATCACCATCATTCTGGATACTTCTCTCTGAACTGACAAGAGACAGGTAAAGATAAAGCAGCCTTGCTGCTTTCTGAAAATGGTCAATCCTGCAATTTCTTACTGCTGTAGAGATGGGTGGTTCCCTGGGTGAGGCTATAAATCCCAATGTTCAATGGCATTCCCTCCCAAAAGCAGAATCTGCAATACAGAAACTCTTCCACAAAAAAAAGCCCAATTCATGTGGCAACAACCATAAAGAGAATCCTGACCCAGCACATTCTCTCCAAGCTTCTCCTCCTGCTTTGTCACAGGAACCACACCAGCCAAGTCTTACACTATGCCGCCCCTGCTGCAGCAGCAGCCATCTTTGGCTCAGCCCTGCTGCAGCCCCAGATGAAAACCAAGACAGCAAGGACCAGATGGCAAAGGACTTTAAAAAGGAAACTGTAACAAATAACAATGGATCAGACATCAGGAAAATGTTGCCCTAATCTGCTGTCATTAAAAATAAGGCTTTAAAAAGAAAAAAACGATGCCTATAAAGGCAGGGCATTGTGGCTCACACCTGTAATCCTAGCACTCTGGGAGGCTGAGGTGGCGAGCATCATTTGAGCTTAGGAGACTAGCCTAATCAAGAGTGAGGACTTCTCCCCATCACTACCAAAAACAGAAAAAATGAGCTGGGCACAAGGCCATGTGCCTATAGTCCCAGGTACTCAGAAGACTGAGACAAGAGGATCACTTGAACCCAGGAGTTTGAGGTTGCTGTGAGATACGATGACACTACTGCACTCCACCCAAGCAACAGAGCAAGACTCTATCTCAAAAAAAAAAAAAAAAAAAAAAAAAGGCTCAGCAGAGGTTCCAAATACTCCTACATCTGTAACTGATGGGTGGGGAACCAGACATATCAATGTAACAAAAGCTCTCTGAGGTTCTCAATAACTTTTAAGAGCATAATGGAGCTCTGATATTTTAAAAAAGAAAACAAACAGGACTTCTGTCTTGAGTGGCACACACAGGGCAACTCAACTGCTCCTCATGCAAAATCAACATCAAGAGATAACAGAAGCATAATTTTTGGTACCCAGGCAGCTGGTGATCGTTGGTCCCAGCACCTATGTTAAAAAAATAAAAAGAGAGGCGGTGCCTGCGGCTCAAAGGAGTAGGGCGCCAGCCCCATATGCCAGAGGTGGTGGGTTCAAACCCAGCCTCGGCCAAAAACTGCAAAATAAATAACTAAATAAAAAGAAAAATCTGAGAACTGCTAATTTAAGTCAATGGTTTCAGCGTATTGTGTGTGAAACATATCCAATTCCTGGATTATTTACTAAAATGTAAATTCCTGGCTCGGTGCCTGTGGCTCAAGCAGCTAAGGCACCAGACACATACACCTGAGCTGGAGGGTTCAAATCCAACCCAGGCCTACCAAACAACAATGACAGCTGCAACCAAAAAAAGAAAAAAAAAAAAAATAGCCGGGCATTGTGGTGGGTGCCTGTAGTCCCAGCTACTTGGGAGGTGGAGGCAGGAGAATCACTTAGGCCCAGGAGGTGGAGTTTGCTGTGAGCTGTGATGCCAAGGCACTCTACCCAGGGCGACAGCTTGAGGCTCTGTCTCAAAAAATAAATAAATAAAATGCAAATTCCTAGACGCCATTCCAGTCTATGGAAGTAAAACATAATGAAAGATTTTGTTTGCTTTTTGGTTTAGGGGTTGGTTGGTTTTTTTTGTTTGTTTTTTTTTTTTTTTTGAGACACAGTCTCGCTCTGCTCACAGCAACCTCCAACTCTTGGGCTCAAACGATCCTCTTGCCTCATACCTGTAGCTGGAACTACAGGTATCCGCCACTATGCCCAATTAGTTTTTCTGTTTTTAGTACAAACAGGGTCTCGTTATTGCTCAGACTGTTTCAAACTCCTGAGCGCAGGCAATCCATTTACCTCAGCCTCCCAGAGTGCTAGGATTACAGGCATGAGCCACAGAGCCCAGCCAGAAGCTTTTGTTTTTGCAAGTGATTTTTCTTTTTTTTTTTTTTGCATCAAATATATACCCCAGTGGTAAGAGCTAACATAAATGTAGATAAACCTCCATCACAATTTAAGTGTCAGCTGAATCAGCTTATACACCTGTTAATGAATAGCCAGGCAGGCCTATAGCCCCAACTACTCAGGAAGCTAGGGCAGGAGGATGCCTTGAGCTCAACAGCCTGCAGTGTCCAACAATCACATCTGTGAACAGCCACTGCACTCCAACCCTGGGCAACATAACCCTCATCCCTGAAAGAAAGAAAAATTTTTTATACAGATCTCACCCACGCTAGAGTGCAGTGGTATAATCACAGTACTACAGTACAGGTGTGTGCCACCACCATGCCTGACTAATTTTTTTATTTTTTGTAGAGAGAGGGTCTTGCTATGTCGCCTACGCTGGTCTCTAACTCCTAGCCTCAAGCCATTCTCCTGCCTCAGCCTCTCAAAGCACTGGGAGCATGAGCCAGCACACCTGGCCAAAAATAATTTTTTAAGTAATAATGATAAAAAATTGATTCCCAAATTTCGTAATGTTCCCTACTCCTTTCTCAAATCAATCCTTGAACTAGATGGGAAAATTTTCGGGGACAGTAGCCATTCTTTTTCATTCTTCCCACAGTCTTCCTGAAGCATATACATACACAGCAGGCATTAAATGTGCACTGCTCCTACACCAGTCCCTTTCAGAAAAATGTGCTATTTTTGAAGAGAAGCTAAAAAGTAGTACATCTCAAGGGTTCCTAAACAGAAAGAAGTCCCTGCTCACTCAGAAGAGTCTAATGGCACTCTGCATAATAGTACCATTAATTTTTATATTAAATTATGGCATCTGCTACAGTAACATTTCTTTTTGGTAACAGTTGAGTCCATCTGGGAAGGGGCTGACCCATTCCAACCCTCACATTCTGCAAGACTCACCTAGCATTAAATAATGCTGGTACTACGGTTGCTTAGGGTCTACAAGATGAGTCAGCAGGCAAAGCCATTTATGAGAAGCAATTTCATTACACTTCAAACAACAGAGAATCAAGCTAGAGACAGCTACCATTGTTTACACTGCTGAACATGCTGTCTGGGTTTCACAAGCCTATAAAATCACCTTTTGTCAGCAAGCCCCATTTTTCTTAGTGAAGGGTTAAGAAGCATCAGACTTAGCAGTTCCTGAAGCAAGGTAAACAATCTCTTTTCTCAAAGAAGAATATAAGTGCTTATGCATCAAAATTAGGGTTACTGTTTTAATCGAATTTGTTCATTTCTGAAGATATCGGAACTGCAACTAGGAATAGGAATGTGCCTTGGGTTGCAATAACCTGGGTCTCTGCATAGACAACTAACATTATACATGCTCAGACACAGGAAAAAGTGCTTCCAAGAACAAATGTCAAAGGAATAATCAAAGAAAAAAAGTTCACACAATGCTATTAACCATTTAAAGCAGTGAAAAGAACTGAAAACATGAGGATATTATATGAATTACTAATTTTTTTTTGTGAAAGATAAAGCAATCATGGAATTACTTATCTGGTTTTGAGTATTTAACTCCGTTTCACTTCTCAGAGTCAAATGTAGTTCATCTTTAATGATTCCTCTGTCATAGGAAGCTTCCTCTCCAAATACATTTTTCAAAATTTTGATTTTCAATGAAGGATTAAGACTGAAAAACTGCCTTCTGGCTTTACCTCCAATAGTTTAATCTAGGCATTACACCCTGAACACAAAACTAGATAATTTCCTATTTCATTAAAAGGAAACTAAATTAACTTAATATTTATAATTCCTAGCTGAACTAACAAGGAAATATAGGTGTAAGTTATGTTTATATACCTGTACATCTGTATATACTCATATATTCCCTTAGTACAGTGGTTCTCAACCTATGGGTCGCGACCCCTTTGTAACAATGAAACATCCTGCATATCAGATATTTACATTACGATTGGTAACAATAGCAAAATTACAGTTATGAAGTAGCAACAAAAATAATTTTATGGTTGGGGGTCACAGCATTAGAAAGGTTGAAAACCACTGCCTTGGTACAATGACCAAAGTTGCCTTAACTTTTGAAGAGCAAGTATTTTCACATTAAGTGTCCCAGCATATAACAAGACAATATCCCTCAATTTTACTCACTTCTAAACTACTGACTATAAACCTGTAACTAATCAGGTACTAACTGCAAACAAAGGCTGAAAACTTAAATTGTACAAGTAAATACTAAATACAGGTTGGATAACAACCATGGAAACTGACAAATTTTCTTATAGCTAGAAATAAAAGTATCTAAACATATTTCATAAATTTTGAAAAGTGTACGTTTTGAAAGGTAAAATGAAAAGTTACCCTTAGAAAACTATATACAACCTACTTAAAAGTTCCAAGTAGACCAGCCTGTGTAAGAGCCAAGACCCCATCTCTATTAAAAATAGAAAAAATTGAGCCAGGCATTACGGTGCACACCTACAGTCCCCACTATTCAGGAGGCTAGGGCAGGGGGATCACTTGAGGCCAGGAGTTTGAGGATGCAGTGAGCTAAGATGATGCCACTGCATTCTACCCAGAATTTGTCTCAAAAAAAAAATTATATATATATATATATATATATATATAGGGTCTTGAGTAAAAATTCTAATTCACACATCAGTCTTGGATTTGAATCACTCACTACAAATATATAATACGACCCTCTCACCTAATGAGCTTCCATAGGATATTTACAAAACACAAACTGGCCATGTCATTCCCCAGCCCACAGTTTTGTTTTGCTTTGTTTTTGAGACAGTCTCAAGCTATCACCCTGGTTACCCATGGTGTCTGCTCACAGCAAACTCAAACTCTCTTGTCTCAGCCTCCCAAGTAGCTGGGACTACAGGCGTCCTCTACAACGCCCAGCTATTTTTTGGTTGTAATTGTCAGTGTTGTTTGGCAGGCCCGGTCTGGATATGAACCTGCCAGCGCTGGTGTACGTAGCTGGCGCCCTAGCTGCTGAGCTACAGGTGCCAAGCCCAAGCCCACAGTTTATGGCTCCCGTGTCATCTGGATGAGCTCCAAGCTCCTCAATATGGCTTATAAGTCCCTTCCTGTGGTCTCTGATTTTCTGTCAACTTCCCTTCAAATCCTTGCGCTATCAATAATGAACAAGTCATTTTTCACTGTCCTGTGCCTATGTGCTGATTCCTAGCTAGAATATTCTTTATCCCACTGTTATCTTCTAATGTCTCATTTATCCTTTCAGATTCAGTTTAGAGGTGTCCCCTCTTCTCCAAGAAGCTTCTGAAATCACTCATTCCTCCCAATCATTTTCCATTCAAGTTAAGTGATTCTCCAGAGTTCCCTGAGGCTCTGTCCTCAATTCCTATTTACTTACATTTTTACCTATCTATCTCCTGAACTTGGACTATAAATTTTGGAGGGGCAAAGACTATGTCTTATTTCTAAATCCTCAGTGTTTGCCTGCACATACTATGACTACTCAGTAAAAACGCTGAATGATTAAGCCAGACTACATAAACAAGAATGCGGATTTTCCTTTAGAACCTATGAGAAAGTATCCGATTTCAATTCTGCTTTTTTCTACATTAACATGCAGAAGCTTGCCAAATCACCAGCTCCTAGTTAGTACAAATGCTGGACTAAGAAAGCAGTTCCCAACTTGTGAGCCAGACTCCTTCAGCCCACAAATACATCATACACAAGCTATCTTCAATATCAATCCACAAAAACGAGGCAAAGGCCAGCTAACTACAACAGTTCCTTTTCTTCTGCACAGAATTTATCAATTAAGGGTGGAAACACAGAGTTTATAACACTATGCTTAATTCCTAATTAGCATATAAAGATATTTTATTGAAAATGTGAATTTGAATAATTTCATAGTAACTATTACATAGAACCAAGAGCAGCCTATGAGTAACCAAAGGAAACAGTGACTTAAATATTTTTAAATCTTTTTAATTATAAACTATGTCATTACAGAAAATAAGCACAAGTATAGACTTATATCCAAACCAAAGCCTTCTAAGGACTAATTTTAGACTGGTAATGAAATACAAGAAAGAATTCCTTAAATGCAGCAACAATTACTTAGGTAGAATTCAGTTTTTTGTCAAAAATTACCTGTCAAGTACTCTATGTTGCTTTCTCCAGCTACATAAACAAAGCTCAGTGGGAACCTATTCTGGAAAGCTTAAAATTTCTGTTTTCTTAGTCCTCCAATTTCCTCTCAGCAGCTTCTTCCTCTTTTCTATTGCTTCCTTGTTCTCCTCAAATAACTGGACACTACAGAGACTACTACGAATCATTGCTTTTCTCTTTACTCTCTCCATTATGCTTGTATTATCACAAATTTGCTTTTCCAACTCTTTCTGCTCATCTGACTTCTACCTCCCTATCTCCAAACATCTTCTGTTATCTTCATTTTTTAAATGAATGAAATGTCCTCATTCATTTCAAATCCAACATGCCCTAAACTGAATGTGTCTGCCCCATACCGCAAAACAATGTACATGTATATAAAACTAACTTATGCCTTTTTCTTACTCCATAAAAGACAGCATCATTTTTCAGTCTTAAAACTGGGGAGCTAGACAGCGCCCATAGCTCAATGGATAGGGGGCCAGCCACATACACTGAGGCTGGTGGGTACAAACTCAGCCCAGGCCAGCTAAACAACAATGGCAACATGAGAAATTAGCCCGGCATTGTGGCAGGCGCCTGTAGTCCCAGGTACTTGGGAGGCTGAGGCAGGAGAATCGCTTGAGCCCAAGAGCTTGAGGTTGCTGTGAGCTGTGACACCACGGTACTCTACCCAGGGGGATAACTTGAGACTCTGTCTTAAAAAAAAAGACCTGGAAGCCAGTTATAACTCTTTTCTCTCATCAAACATATTTAAATCTCTCTCTTATTTTCTTTATGATATAGCTTCCGTGATTATTTCCTTCCTTTCCCTCTAGACTGGATGTGCATCAGCAAAACCCTGGAAAACCTTCAATGGCCTGGCATATAGTCTACATGCTTTCTGTCTATCTGAATCCATCCAGCATATCTTCATCTTCCTCTAATGGACTAGGTCTTAGGTCTTCAAAAACCACCACTTGCTATAGGATAAAAGATTATACAGATTATACAGCTAAATATCCAAAAGTTCTCCAAAACTGTCACATGTGCTTAACACAGTCACTGCTTTCCTGAAATTTTAGCCAAGTGGGTCCTCTGACTACCCCAAACATCCAAAGAACCATTTTCTAGCTGCTGACCACAATTTTGCTCATATTATTTCCCATAACTGTAGATGTCCTCCTGCTTAATTAAATTCAAGTCTACCCAAATCCTACTTCCTAATTCTCTAGTCCTCACTTTCAAGGCTATGATCTCCTACCTCCACTTAAAGAGCACCTCACGCCTATAATCCTAGCACCCTGGGAGGCCAAGACAGGTAGATTGCTGAAGGTCAGGAGTTTGAGACCAGCCTGAGCAAGATTTAGACCCTGTCTCTAAAAAACAGCCAAGCAGTGTGGTGGGCACCATATTCCCAGCTAATTGAGAGGCTGAGGCAAGACGATTGCTTGTGCCGAAGAGTATGAGGTCACTGTGAGCTATGAGGCCACATAGCACTCTACCAAGGACAACAAAGTGCGACTCCGTCTCAAAAAAATAAACATTTGCTTCAATAATTATTCAATTATAACTGTGCATCAGGCCGTATGGTTAGCTTAATCTGAGTTACCAAAACAATGACCAATATTTCTCTTTGTTTTTATGTCTCTTACTCTTTCTCAAGATCCCAGTAGTTCTTTCCTTCTCCCTTAAGCATCCTAAATTTACCATTACCAGCTGCCCTTTTCCATTCAGTTGAACGTTCAGTTGAGTAGCAGCTAAGCAACTTCATAAATATTACTCATTAGCAGCACCACACAAACAACTCAGTAAGGTAAGGTTTCATAACTATGGTAACACGGCTGTGTTCATGCTGACATGTGGCAGTGTCCTGCTGAGTGGTGTTCATTATTTTGTGTTTTTGTGTGCCATCAATGGAATGTCAGAGCTTGAATTATAGCAATGAACATTCTTAAACTTCTTCTTGAACTTGCCAAGAGTGGAAGTGAAATCAGGGACCTGCTAGTCCAAGTTTATAGGTATAATGACATGAAGAAAACAGCAATATACAAAAAGGATTAAACGTTTTCCTGAAAGGAGAGAAACTATCCCTGATGAAGAGAGGTCAGGGCAGCCAGTAATGAGTAGAACTGATGTAAACATTGCAAAACTTCATCAAACTGTCCATCAAAATCATCAGCTGATTGTGAGAAGCACAGCAAACCAAGAAAACATCAACAAACAAGAAAATCTTAACTGAAAATCTTGGCACAAGATAGGTGTGGCTACTGTATCACAACAATGGACCAGCTGACACAGTACTGGAGTAATAGCCTGTAAGCAAATAACTGTATTGGAACACCCTTCCTACTGACCTGATCTGGCCCCCAATGACTTTTCTTTCCCTAAAGATAAATAAAATATTGAAAGAAAGACATTTTGATGCTGCTGAAGAATGAAGGGTAATACAATGACAGCTCTAATGGTTATTCCAGAAAAAGAGTTCCAAAATTGTTTTGAAGGGTGGACTATGCACTGATGTCAGTACATAGCATCCCAAGGGGATACTTCAGAGGTAACCGTAGCGATATTCAGCAGTGAGGTAGGTACCATTTTTTCTAGGATGAGATCCCAAACTTAATTATCAGACCGTGTACATAACATTTCAAAATTTAGAAAGTATTTTCTCTTTCATTATTCCACTTAATCATTATTACAAATGAAATAGTGGGAAACACTACTTCTCCCAATTCAGAGATAAGGTAACAAGAGCTCCAGGAGGTTATGAGGTTTTCACATGATCACATAACCTTTCCTGAGTCAATTCATACCCACATTTCAGATTATCTTTCCACTATCCTATACCCATAAATAAACTGAAATATTTTAGTGTATAATGGATGGGGTAAAGTGACTCACTCTGGGAGACAGAAGCTGGAGGAGTGCTTAAGGTCAGGAGTTCGAGACCAACCTGAGGAAGATCAAGACCCCTTCTCTACTAAAAATAGAAAAATGAGCCAGGCATTGTGGCTGATACCTGTAGTCCCAGTTACTCCAGAGGCAGAGGGAGGAGGATCCCTTGAACCCAGGAGTTTAAAGTTGCTTTGAGGTAGGCTTACATCAGGTCACTCTAGTCTGGAGCAACAGAGTAAGACTTTATCTCAAAAAAATAGCTACTGACTCAGCACCTATAACTCAGTGGTTAGGGCACAAGGCACATACACCAAGGCTGGAGGATTTGAAACTGGCCAGGGCCTGCTAAACAATAATGACAACTACAACAAAAAAATAGCCGGGCGTTGTGGTGGGCGCCTATAGTCCCAGCTACTTGGGAGGCTGAGGCAAAAGAATTGCTTCAGCCCAAGGGTTTGAGGTTGCTGTGAGCTGTAATGCGACGGCAATTTACCAAGGTGTGACATGAGACTGTCTCTAAAATATAATAACTACTAATATTAGTTACTTCCTTGAATTATTCAACTGTACAAACCAGTAAAAGAAGTTAATAAGGAAATGAAAGTTATCTAATGATTTAAGAGAATAGTTAAGTAAATTAATATATACCATATTAATGAAATACTTTATAGCTATTTTAAAAGGCAGGATGTATGTTAAAACAAGAAAAATATGCCTGGTGCAGAAAAAGGCAGAAAACAAAAACTTCATGCATAGTATTGATTATATTTAGCATATGTATAAAGAAGCAAATAAACAGTGTTACAATGTTAGAGTGACAGAAATGTGCAATTTTTTTCTTACCCAAGTTTTCATTATATATTTTTTATTTTAAAAGTAACTACATACGTAGTTAAATAAGAGTTCAATTCCTCTCTTAGCATTCCACCTCTGAAGTATGCTTTTGAATAGTTATAAAAAATTCAATGACTGCATTTAGTAAGAGGCAGTCCAGATAGTGACTAAGCTACCTTCAAAGTCCTAAAATTCTATGATACTAAAAAATATAGGGCAACCCAGAACACAAGGTAAAAATTAAACTAACTCAGGCTATACCTCCTCTAGGTTAATCAGGAACTTCAAATACACTCTACTCAAACCAACCAGATCAATCTTCTTTAAAATTGCAGTAAACATACCTAACTTTATGGAAAGAATGAATACCTGGGGAAAAACTGTTATAAAATTTCCAAATGACTTCCAAAGTAAAAATGTCAGATTTATTCTTAAGGAAAATATATTTAGGCTTAAATGCCCAAAATATGACACTTACCTAAAATAGAAACCTTCCAAAAATTTAGCAATGAAGAAAAAGCTTAATTTTCTGATCACATATTAGCACTACGGCTCCATTCACAGCTGTTACACTGAAACCACACTACTTAAAAAAAAAAAAAAAAAAACCTCGAAGGAAATGATGAAACAAGGCCAGAACTCTCTCCTCCTATCCTTTTAAGTGTGAAAATGGTTTGTTTTTACTTTTTGGAGCGTCTCACTCTGTTGCCCAGGCTAAAGTGCCATGGCCTCAGACTAGCTCACAGCAACCTCAAACTCTAGGATCAAGCCCTCCTCCTGCCTCAGCCTCCCAAGTAGCTCAGACTACAGGCACACACTAGGACACCAGGCTAATTTTGCTATTTTTAGTAGGAATTGTGTCTGGCTCTTGCTCAGGGTGGTCTCAAACTCCTGAGCTCAAAGGATCCTCCCACTTCGGCCTCCCAGAGTGCTAAGATTACAGATGTGATTCACTATGCCTGGATGGAAAATGTTTTATATTTTGTTTTGTCCTTCCACATCTCCCAAATAAAATATTTTTTAAAACCTCTGTTTCTGTGGCTCAAGGAGTAGGGTGCCAGCCCCATACACCAGTGGTGGTGGGTTCAAACCCAGCCCTGGCCAAAAAATAATAATAACAATAAATAAAATAAATTAGACTGGAAAAATATTACCTCTTTAAAAAGAAAGAGAAAAACCTCTGTTTCTAAATATATTTTCTTCTCTCTCTTTATTGGGTCTTTAATAGCTTTATAATCCATATTAAGTAGTTTGTGGAACTTGGCTCACTTTACCATTTCTGTATCATTTTTAAGTTCCTGAATAAAGGAGAGTAAGAATAACTTGGGCAATTAATTTCTTAAGTATAATTTTCTGCTTCGGAGGTTCCTCTAGATAAAAATCACCTAGAAGAGAAACTAACCAGGCTGATTCACTTCAAAACACACTTAGTTTTTTGCAAAGTAATAATTAGTAAGCACATAGTGCTATAAACTGGTGTCATTATTTCTGCCAAACAGTAAAAACCATAATAGTATTATGCTTTTGAACTTATTTTTGAAAATGCAACCCTAAGGGAAGACTCAAAAGAACAAAACAAATTGTGATGGATAAAAGTTCAATGTAAGCATTTCACATTGTATATCAAATCAGTACACTGAACCCCATAAATGCATCAATGTACAGTTATGATTTAATAAAAACAAATATATATTTTTAAAAAAAGAACAAAAGAAGCTATTTCACACAGTCAGAATTTTTTTTTCATGATTCTTTTCCCACTTGACGTTTCAAGGATTTTTTTTTTTTTTTTTTTTTTGCAGTTTTTGGCGAGGGCTGGGTTTGAACCCACCACCTCTGGCATATGGGGCCGGCGCCCTACCCTTTTGAGCCAGACATCACCCATCAGAATTTTAAAGAACACAACTAGTTCAATTTCCCATTTAATGGTCAAATCTTGACAAAATGCTTACAGCAAAGTAATGAAAAGAATTCATATATCTAGTAGGGGGAAAATTATTAAGCAAACTGAATTAATAAGATATACTATTTTAAGCAGCTATTTATGACAACTACACAGATTTTTCTTTTTTTTTATTTTTTTTTTTTGAGACAAAGTCTCACTTTGTCACCCCTGGTAGACTGCCATGGGGTCACAACTCACAGCAACCTCAGACTCCTGGGCTCAAGTGATTCTCTGGCCTCAGCCTCCTGAGTAGCTGGGATTACAGGAGCTCACCACAATACCTCGCTATCTTTAGAGGCGGGGTCTCGCTCTTATTCAGGCTGATCTCAAACTCAGGAGCTCAGGCAATTCGCCCACCTTAGTCTCCAAGAGCGCTCGGATTATAGGTGTGAGCCACTGTGCCCAGCCTTACATAGACTAACTTAATGGAAAGGTATTTAAAAAACAAAGCTAAGTGAAAACAAGATAAAAATGATGCACTTAATAATTAGATATGTAAAAGGTCATATAATGTATCATAAAATATTTAAAAATTATATGTATGTTTAAGACACTATTCTGAAGAAAAACCTGCAATAATACAAAACACACCAGCAAAATATCAGAAACAACCTAAAGAGAAATAAGTATGAGTGGATGAGTCATCTATGGGATAGCCACACGATGAAATACTCTGCAGCTATAAAAAGAACAGGGAAGATCTGTATAAACTCAGATTGATTTTCAAGATTTTTTTTGAGACAAGAGTCTCACTTTGTCATCCTTGGTAGACTGCTGTGGCATTACAGCTCTCACCAACCTCAAACTCTTGGGCTCAAGCGATTCTCTTGCCTCGACCTCCCGAGTAGCTGGGACTACAGTTACCCAGCACAATGCCCAGCTATTTGTAGAGACAGGGTCTCTCTCTCTCAACCTGGCTCAGGTTGGTCTCAAACCTGTGATCTCAGGCAATCCACCCACCTCAGCCTCCCAAGCGATGGGATCACAGGCATGAGTCACAGCACCTGGCCAAGATTTATTTTTTTTTAAGTTGTTCAACACTTCATTCTTTTTTTTTTTTTAGAGGCAGAGTCTCATTTTGTCGCCCTCGGTAGAGTGCTGTGGAGTCACAGCTCTTATCATGGCAACCTCCAGCTCTTGGGCTTAAGCGATTCTCTTGTCTCAGCCTCCCAAGCAGCTGGGACTACAGGTGCCCGCCACAATGCCTGGCTATTTTTTTGTTGCAGTTTTGTCAGGGCTGGGTTTGAACCTGCCACTCCATTATACAGGACTGGTGCCTTACTCACTAAGCCACAGGCGCCGCCAACACTTTATTCTTTAAAATGCAATGAGCCAAAATAGTGACCTATAGCATACTATAGGTCAATAAAGAGGATATAGGCTGGGCATGGTGGCTCACGCCTGTAGTCCTAACACTATGGGAGGCCAAGGCAGGTGGATTGCCTGAGCTCAGAGGTTCGAGACCATCCTGAGCAAGAGTGAGCCAGAGTGAGACCCATCTCTACCAAAAAAAGCCAGGCATTGTGGCAGGTGCCTGTAGCCCCAGCTACTTGGGAGGCAAAGGGCAAGCTAAGAGGAGTGAAAGCCAGTTGAAATTGAAAGCAAAATTTAAAAAAAAGAAAGGGGATATAAGAAAATGTACAGGTACTTATTTATGGAAGGAAAAACAAAGAAGAAAAACTACAGGAAAGATAACCCAAAAGTTAAAGAGATTGGTTACCTACAGGTATAGGAAGAAAAGTAAGAACTGGAACTATGTAACAGGGATGGGAGTTAACACTGCTCCATGTTTATCTTTTTCTGTATAACTCTGACTCTTGGAACCAATGAAAACCAAAAGTCAAATGATAGGTTTATAAATTCTGAAACTATTTTATATGTATACTACATTTAAAAACATAGATTATGTATAATGAGAACCAGATCTCTGTTGAAGAAGTTAACAAATATAGGAAAAGACAAAGTTAAACAGATGAGAAGTTATTGCAGAACTGCAGCTATTAGTATAAACTCATAGCTTCATATAGACACAGAAATATAGATATGTATATCCATTTGAGTTAATATGCAGACACATTCCCTAGCTGTCTGCTAAGAGGGCCTCTATAGAAACAATGACACTTCAATAACAAGGCCAAGATCTTGGTCTCTAAGACCATTCTCCAAGAAAAAGAACCAGACTTTCTTAGAGAAGTAGTTGATCCCAGGACTGGGACAGGGAAAACAATATAAGCCTAGAACATCTAGGTATTAGTAAGAAAAGGATTTCAAAAAAAAAAAGAACATAGGAGTCAATCTGCAGAAGGAACTCCTAATGGTCAAAGCAAGAACAATTTGAGTAACACTGACAGTTCTAGATTTTAGTCAATAAAACTTAAAATACAGGGTAGCGCCTGTGGCTCAGTGGGTAGGGTGCCAGTCCCATATACCAAGGGTGGCGGGTTCAAACCTGGCCCCAGCCAAATTGCAACAAAAAAAATAGCCAGGTGTTGTAGCTGGCGCCTGTAGTCCCAGCTACTCAGGAGTCTGAGGCAAGAGAATTGCCTAAGCCCAGGAGCTGGAGGTTGCTTGTGAGCTATGACACCATAGCACTCTACCCAGGGTGACAAAGTAAGACTATGTCTCTACCAAAAAAAACCTTAAAATACAGGCCAGGTACAGTGCCTCATGCCTGTAATCTTAGCACTCTAGGAGGCCAACGCCAGAGGATCCCTTGAGCTCAGGAGTATGAGTCTAGCCTGAGCAAGAGTGAGACCCTGCCTCTACTAAAAACAGAAAAATTAGCCAGGTATGGTGGCATGCACCTGTAATCCTAGCTATTCGGAAGGATGCAAGAGTTTGAAGTTGCTGAGCTAGACACTTTAGCCAGGATAAGAGAATGGGACGCCATCTCAAAAAAAAAAAAATTTTTTTAAGATAAACCCAGGACAATATGAATAATTGAATAAATAAACAAATAGAAAACTCTTCCTCACAGAATTACAATTAATATAGAAATAAGAGGGAAATATAAAGTCAAAATTAGGCAACCACAAATGTAATAAAGTTGCAGACAAGATCCACCAGTTGCTAAAATTGAGAACTAGGCCAGGCAAGGTGGCTCATGACTGTAATCCTAGCACTTTGGGAGGCCAAGGCAGGTGGAATGCTTAAGCTCAGGAGTTCAAGACCAGCCTGAGCAATAACGAGACCCCATCTCTACTAAAAATAGAAAAACTGAGGCAAGAGGATTACTTGCGCCCAAGAACTTCAGATTGCTATACGGTAGGATACCACATCACTCTACTCAGGGCACCAGAGTGAGACTCTGTTAGCCTCAAAAAATAATAATAATAAAATTAAATTGAGAACTTAGTTTGAGAAGAAACATTATTTGCAAATTTTTTTTTTTTTTTTTTTTTGAGACAGAGTCTCAAGCTTCACCCTGAGTAGAGAGAGTGCCATTTCATCACAGCTCACAGCAACCTCAAACTCTTGGACTTAAGCAATTCTGGTGCCTCAGCCTCTCGAATAGCTGGGACTACAAACACCCACCACAACGTCCGGCTATTTTTCTGTTGCAGTTGTCATTGTTGCTTTAGCAGGTCTTGGCAGGATTTGAACCCGCCAGCCTTGGTGTATGTGGCTGGCGCCCTACCCACTGAGCTACAGACACCGCCTATTGCAACTCTTAAAAATATCTCCACAAGATACTTACAACCTACAAAAGGAAAGACAGTTAACTCTAGTAGAACACCAGCAGGACACGAACTTAACCAGTAATCAAGGAAACCAACACCATAATGACAGCATGAATGTCTTGATATGGTGCACTAAAAAGGAATGCACAACCTCAGTCTATGCATGAGAAAATATCAAACAAGTCCAAACTAAGGAACTTCCTATAAAATAACAGATAAGTAATCTTCAAAAGTGTCGAAGTCATGAAAGGTAGGGAAAGAACAGTTACAGATTAGATGAAACTAAGGAAAAATACTAAATGTAATTAGGATCTTGGAACAGAAAAAGGACATCAATGGATAACTGGTAAAATTCTATTAAGGTCTGAAGTTTAGTTGATAATATTGCACCAGTGTTAATTTCCTGTTCATGATATTGTACTACAGCTATGAAAGATGTTAACATTAAAGAAAGGAAGGCAGAGATATAATCCTACTATTTTGGCAACTTTTCTATAGGTCTAAAATAAGTTCAAATAGTTTTTCTTTTTTTAAAATGGGGGCTCCCATTAGTTCACATGCTAATGTCAAAGACCTTTACAAGTACAGGATTAAATACAAATTATGGACAAAGCGGTATAAAATACTGCCGCACAAAACAATAACACATCTAGAGGTAACACAGGCCAGGCATAGTGGCTCACACCTGTAATCCTACCACTCTTGAGAGGCCAAAGTAGGTGTATTGCTACAACTCAGGAGTTCAAGATCAGCCTGAGCAAAAGTGAAACCCCATCTCTACTAAAAACAGAAAAACCAGCCAAGTGTCATGGTAGACATCTGTAGTCCCAGCTACTCTGGAGTCTGAGGTAAAAGGATCGCTTGAACCTAGGAGTTTGGGATTGCTGTGACCTATGATGGCAGGGCACGCTAACCTGGGGCAAAAGAGTGAGACTCTGCCTCAAAAAAAATAAAAATAGAAATAGCACAGGACCAGGCTCAGTGGCTCACACCTATAATCCTTGCACTCTGGGATGCTAGGGTGGGTAGACTGCTTGAGGTCAGGAGTTCCAGACTGGCCTGAGCAAAACAAGACCCGTTCTCTAAAAATAGCCAGGCATTGTGCCAAGCACCTATAGTCTCAGCTATTCGGGAGGCTGAGGCAAGAGGATCACTTAAGTCCAAGAGTTTGAGGTTGCTGTTCTATGATGCCACAGAAATCTACCAAGGGGGACAAAGTAAGACTCTGTCTTAAAAAAAAAAAAAAAAAAGGAAATAGCACAAAGACTCCTACTAATTTTTTTCTAAACTATGTAATGGTTACAAGGTGGGATGTCCATATAAAGCAGGACCACTAATAGGAGAAAAGGGACCTATTATCCAATGGTCAGTGGTTGACACTACTAAAGATCTCAGATAAGTATGAGTTGGCATAAACTTGATTCATACACAAGTTGCCCTTACCTCCCTCAGCATCTGGGACAAAGATGGGGAGCAGGCAGAAAGTTGGACCAGAAAATGCCCAAACTCCTTTCTAGCTAAGGAAAATCAATGGTTCATAGCAGCACCCTTCAAGCACATTTCTTTTTAAATTTACTAAGTATCTAACACATGTAAAGGAAAAATAAGCTAATGCATACTTATGTTTGGATCCTTTATGATTTTAGGAAAGGTCACAGACTTTCTGGAGTAGCAATCAGCTTTTACTGCCTTACCTAAAATGTACCACATTCAAATACACCCACCCATTCACACAATGTAAAACGTCATAGCTAATAAGTACTTTGCTGTCTCCTATTGAAACAGCAGTAACTTCAGGAAGTTGAATGAATTCCAAAGTGTGATATTTCTGAAAAAGATCAACAATGTAATACTGAGAGTATCAACTGACTACATTAGCCTCAAAGACTCAAAAAACTTAAGCAGACATAACCTTACAAAATCAGCAACCCTATTTTCAGACTGTAATGCTTCAATTTTATCATTCAAAAGTGGGGTTTTTTCCTGGAAATCTTCATCCAAAACAAATAAATCCTGTGTTTATTAGATATAAAAAGAAAAAGTTATAAAATGTCTCTTCTTTAATATACTTTTTTTTTTTGTTTTTTTGTTTGTTTTTGTTTTGGACACAGAGTCTCACTCTGTCGCCCTGGGAGAGTGCTAAGGCATCATCATAGCTCATAGCAGTCTCAGACTCTTGGACTCAGGTGATCCTCGTACCTTACCCTCCCCAATAGCTGGGCCTACAGGCATTTAATATACTCTTTTCCTAAATAGCAAAATCTTTAGACAGAAGTTAGACAGAAGTTAACCATATTTTTTAATTTTGTTTTTGTTAATAATATATACATCAGGATAGCCTGAGTACAACCTTGTAAATCAAAAAATCAAACTTAACTTGAAAACTATATAAATACTATCCTAAATACTTCAGGATAAAAGTAACATTCTGTGTGAAATCCAATACGCTAAGAATTTGTAATTTCACTTACGATTTCAATTATTCACAGGAGAACGAAATAGTCTAAATGTCACACTTTATTTTTTACAAAGCTATTTCAAGACCGGATGTGGTGACTCACCCCTGTAATCCTAGCACTCTGTAGGCCAAGGTGGGTGGATCATTTGAGCTCACAAGTTCGAGACCAGCCTGAGAAAGAGACCACATCTCTTTATTAAAAAAAAAAAAAAAAAAAAAAAGCCGGGTGTATGCCGGGCACCTGCAGTCCCAGCTACTCAGGAGGCTGAAGCAGAGGATTGCTTGAGCCCAAGAGTTTGAAGTTGCTATTATGCCATAGCACTCTACCAAGAGCACAGTAAAACTCTTGTCTCAAAAAAAAACAAAAGCTATTTCAACCTAATAGAAATTAGTATCTTATTAATAAAAGCAGGCAAAATACATATTGAGTAGTTCTGTTTTCTTGGCATTATTAAACAAAATAGAAATGATCAAAGTTCATTTATTCAATGGGTCCTATTTTATAAACATCACATCTTACTAATCTGAAGCACTTTAATTATAAAACCTTGGTTCTATGATACCATTTCTTGTCTTAAACTTTTCCTCTACTCATTTCTTTGTTGTTGTTGAGTCTCACTATGTTGCCCTCGGTAGAGTGCTATGGCATCACAGCTCATGGCAACCTCAAGCTCTTGGGCTTAGGCGATTCTCTTCCCTCAGCCTCCCAAGTAGCTAGGACTACAGGCACCCGCCACAATACCCAGCTATTTTTTGTTGCAGTTGTCAATGTTGTTCAGCTGGCCCGGGCGGGATTCAACCCACCAGCCTCAGTGTATGTGCCTGGCGCCATAACCACTGTGCTACAGGTGCCAAACCATGCACTCCTCATTTCAACTTACACTCCTCGACCAACTAAATCTTTAAAGATATTGTTTCCGTCATGACAGTTTACTAATAGAAAACAAAAAAGGAATCCAACTAATTTTTCACAAAGTGCCCAGACAATTCAAAGGGCAAAGAACAGTCTTTTCAACAAATGGTACTGACACAAATAGCCACATGCAAAAGAATAAAATTAGATGCCTACTTCATCCCACACACAAAAATTAACTCAAAAGGTGTCAAAGACACCTTTATAAATTATATACTCTTAGAAGAAATTAAATTTCTTATAAGAAATTAAAATTATAAAACTCTTAGAAGAAAACACAAAGGGAAAGTAAACCTTAGTAATCTGAGGTTAAGCAAAGCCCTCTCAGACTTAAATATAAAAGCAACATGCTATAAGAAAAACAGATTAGGCTTCATCAAAAGTAAAAACTTTTAAGGCAGTGTGCAGCAGCTCATGCCTGTAATCCTAGTAACATGGGAGGCCAAGGCAGGGGGACTGCTTGAGCTAGGAGTTCAAGACCAGCCTGAGTAAGAACAAGACCCCATCTCTAAAACATAGCCAGCCATCATGGCGGGCGCCTGTAGTCCCAGTTACTCAGGAGGCTGAGACAAGAGAATCACTTGAGCCCAACTTGAGGTTGCTGTGAGCTATGATGCTACTGCACTCTACAGAGGCTGACAAAGTGAGACTCTGTCTCAAAAAAACAATAATAATAATGAGATACCACCTCATACCTACTAGTATGGGCTATAATCACAAAGACAGACAATGACAAGTGCTGGAAAGGAAGTCAAGAAACTACAACACTCACACTATTGGTAGGGACATATATTATTCCATTGATATGGAATGTACAGAGTAGGCAAATATACAGAGGCAGAAAGTAAATGAGTTCTTGCGTAGGGCAGAGAAAATTGGAGGAAGAATACAGAATCAAATGAGTTTCTTTTAGGAGAGATGAAATTGTTCTAAAATTGTGGTATCAGTTGTAAAATTCTCAACTGTTCTTAAAAATATTCAAAACTACTCCATTGTACCCTCTATATAGGTGATTTGAATGGTATGTGAATCATATCTCAATAAAGCTATTTAAAAAAGCAATATGTGGGTGGCGCCTGTGGCTCAACGGAGTAGGGCGCCAGCCCCATATGCTGGATGTGGTGGGTTCAAACACAGCCCCCAGCCCTGGCCAAAAACTGCAAAAAAAAATAAAAAATTAAATTAAATTAAAAAAAGCAATATGTGAGTTATGACACCAGGCACTCTACCAACAATGATAAAGTGAGACTGTGTCTCAAAAAAAAAAAAATAAATGAGTAAGTAACAGGCTGGGCGAGGTGGCTCATACCTATAATCCTAGCACTCTGGGAGGCCGAGTTGGGAGAATTATTTGAAGTCAGGAATTCGAGACCAGCCTAAGCAAGAGTGAGACACCCCCCCCCCCCCTTCCCATCTCTACTAAAAACAGAGAAATTAGCCAGGCATTATGGCAGGCACCTACAGTCCCAGCTACTCAGGAGGCTGAACCCAAGAGTTTAGGTGGCACCCGTAGCTCAGTGAGCAGGGCGCCAACCACACACCTTGCTGGCGGGTTTGAACCCAGCCAGCTAAACAACAGTGACAACTGCAAAAAAAAAAAAAAAATAGCCAGGCATTATGGCGGGCACCTGTAATCCCAGCTACTTGGGAGGCTGAGGCAAGAGAATCACTTAAGTCCAAGAGCTGGAGGTTGCTGTGAGCTGTGATGCCACAGTACTCTACCAAGCGCTACAGTGTGAGACTCTGTCTCAAAAAAAAAAAAAAAAACAAGAGTTTGAGGTTGCTGTAAACTAGGCTGACACCATGGCCCTCTGTAGCCTGGGCAACAGAGTGAGACTGTCTTAAAAAAAAAAAAAAAGAAAAAAAAAAAAAAAACCCTTTCCAAACAAAAACTTCTTTTATACATACAAACTGATATAAAACTATTTGAAAGTATGTTGCTGGCAGATGATTAAGTAAAAAAATAAGCAGGATAAAAAACTGCATATATAGCATGACCTTACATCGTATTACAAAAGGACAGTATTTAGTTTTTAAGTCCAAGTCCATTAAAATTAAAACCCACACACTGACTAGTAAAAAAATAAAATAATAAAATAAATTAAAACCCACAGAAAAAATACCAGGAAAGGCAAGGCTTGGCTTAGTTCTTACACCTATAATCTTAGCACTCTGGGAACCAAGGTGGGAGGATTGCCTGAGGTCAGGAGTGCGAGACCAACCTAAGCAAGAACAAGACCTCATCTCTCCTAAAAATAGAAAAGATTAGCCTGGTAACATGGCATGCACCTACAGTGTCAGGTACTATGGAGGCTAAGGCAGGAGGATCACTTGAGCCCAGAGTTTGAGGTTGCAATAAGCTACAATGAGGCCACTACACTCTTGCTTGAGTGACAGAGACTCTGTCCCAAAAGAACAATAATAATAATAATATTTGGAGATAGGCTAAATATCCATCAATAAGGAAAGAGGTCAATTCCCAAGACAAGTTTTTTAATAATATTCGACTACAGATATTATTCCTCTTCGGCCTTTCTTCCAATCCTAATCCTCAGTATCTATATATCTACATGTACTTGAAATACATCTCAGTCACTTTAGATAGTTTTGTAAACTAGGTCAATGCTATTCTATCTCAAAGGAAATTACAGGACTATTTTCAATTCAATTACACATCAGCACAAAACAATTTCAGGGCAGCCTTGAATGCTAAAAGTGAATTGGTGATGCCCTCTATCTTAGCCCCAAAACTAAAAAATCTTAAAATTGATTCCCAGACTCCAATTTACTTAACCAACATTTCATTTAATAAATACTGTATTTACAGACTGCCTACTATCTGTCAGGCACTATTGTAGGTGCTGGCAATTCAACAGTGAACAGACCAAAACCTCCACCTTCATGGAGTTTACATTCTACTGACGAAATTCAATATCTCCTAAGAGTCGGGCAGCACACAATGGGCTCAAGAAAGTACAAAACTACAAGCTAGCTAATAAAGGTCACAAAAACGGACAAATTTCAAATGTACTTAAAATAGTTCAAACTATCTCAAATTTCAGCTGAGCTACAGGAGACTGAAAAACTCTTTTTGGGTGGCAGCAAGCCAAAGAACTGGAAGCCATATGAGAACTCAGAAGTAGCTTGGGATCCTGCAGTATTTCATCCAAGTAAATCTCAGCTGCAGTGTACATACTATTTAAAGTCATATACCTGGCTAATAATCAGGGCAGAATTAGTTTCCTATTATATTATCTCCAAATATTGTTCCTAAAGTGAAAGTAGATTGTATCTCATCACAGGAGTTTATTTCAGAACTTACTTTCCCTCATAACGAACCAGCTGTATCATAAGCCAGCGCAAGCCAGCAAATGATCATGATAACCTTCTTCTATAGTCACTATACAGTCTTCACTGATAAAAGGTGTTTCAGTCTCTGAGTAACTCTAACATTAGCAAGCCAAAAACCAGAGGCTTCTTATATGAGCAAACTTGCCTTGCCTCTGCTCCATGTCAACATCTTCTAATATCAATAATCCACCACAGAAACACGTACCATCAATTAATTGATCTCTATAAAACCTTCCCTTCTACTTCCAAGAACAAAACAAACCTCAAAACACAATCTTGAGAATCATAAACCATTATAGTTGAAGAAAATAAATGAATAAATTAGTCTAGTAGTCCTTACATTTTAGAGAAGAGAAAACTGATGCCCAGATTTTAGAGAAGAAAAAACTGATGCTCAGAGCAGTTAATGACTAGTCTAAGACAGCTATTAAAATGGAACAGCTGGGGCAGTGCCTGTGGCTCAAGAAGTAGGGCGCTGGCCCCATATACTGGAGTTGGCGGGTTCAAATCCAGCCCCAGCCAAAAACTGCAAAAAAAAAAAAAAAAAAGAACAGCCAAACTCAAATTAAAATTCAGATTTTTGGACTCCAATTCAGGTGTATTCTTCAACAAACCAAACTAAATCTACTAGGGCTAGCAGGTATTGTTTGCAAGCCAAAGTCTGCTATCAAAAGAGCAGGAGCATTATGAGGTGGAGGGAGAAAGATACCAAGAATATATCAGACCAGACACATATCTCCTCCTCATAGGATTATAACACTAATTCCTCAGATAATGATGCAGAAGATACTTTGATACTGTAGCAATTCTGTTCTTACTGTCACTTTCTCTGGCACCTCCTCTAGTTTCTCTGCTCCAGCAAAACAACTTGAAATGTGACCAAAATCCATATATTATAATGCAAGCCTAGGGACAGTGGCTCACACCTGTAATCCCAGCACTCTGGGAGGCCAAGGCGGCAGGATCACTTGAGGTCAGGAATTCAAGACCACCCTGAGCAAGAGTGAGACCCCATCTCTACAAAAAATAGAAATATTAGCCAGGCGCAGTTGTACAACGCCTATAGTCTCAGCTACTCAAGAGATTGAGACGGGAAGATCACTTGAGGCCAGAAGCTCAAGGTTGTAGTGAGCTATGATCATGCTACTGCCCTCATGCCTAGGCAACAAAGCAAGGCTCTCCTAAAAAAAAAAAAAAAAAAGTATTCTATGCAGCATTTGGATTCAGAACTAGGTAAAAAACAAAAAAAATCTACGCAGCAGCAACAGCAATGGAATTTGGAAAAGTACGCCAGAAAAGAAATATGTAAACCTGGATTAATTCTTATTCACCCTTCTAATTTAGCTCAGATGTCAACAACTTCTTGGAAGCCCAAATTCTTCCCTCCCAGGACTATTCTTGAAGCAAAGTTACCATTGCATTAGCCTCATGTTATCCTGTCTATCTTCTGGATCATGATCTTTATTTTGTTTTTTGAGACGAGTCTCACTTTGTCACCCCCGGTAGAGTACCATGCTGTCATAGCTCACAGCAACCTCAGACTCCTGGGCTCAAGTGATTCTCTTGTCTCAGCCTCCCCAGTAGCTGGGATTACAACACCCAGCTATTTTTAGAGGTGGGTCTCGCTCTAGTTCAGGCTGGTCTCAAACCTCTGAGCTCAGACAATCCACCTGCCTCAGCCTCCCAGAGTGCTGGGATTGACTGTAGGTATGAGCCACCGCCCCCAGCATGGACCATGTTTTTGGAAGGCAAGGTTCTACTCTTAACTTTTCAACCCTAGATCTAGCCCACAGTAGATGCTGAATAAATGAATTCATAAACTTGCCACTCGTACTAAAGCCCCAATATGAATGGCTAAAATGCGGTGATCTTCTCCATTATGGCTTTTTCTCTGTTTTTTAAAGAGAGAATCTCACTTTGTTGCCCAGACTAGAGCACAGTGGCATAATCATAGCTCAATGCAGCCTCCAACTCCTTACCTCAGTCTGTCAAGTAACTGAGAAAGCAGGTGCACACCACATCCAGCTAATTTTTCTTATACTCTGGTAGAGATAGGGCCTAAGCTGCCAAGGCTGGTCTAAAACTCCTCAACTCATGCAATCCACCTTAGCTTCCCAGAGTGATAGAATTACAGGCATGAGCCACCACACCTGGCTTCCATGTTTTAAAATGTGGTTTTCAGGTGGGTCCCATAGCTCAGTGGATAGGGTGTCCACCACATACACCATGGCTGGTGGGTTTGAGCCCAGCCTGGCCCTGCTAAACAACAATGACAACTGCAACCAAAAATAGATGGGTGTTGTTGCGGGTGCCTGTAGTCCCAGCTACTCAAGAGGCTAAGGCAAGAGAATCACTTAAGCCCAAGAGTTTGAGGTTGCTGTGAGCTGTGATATCACAGCACCCTACTGAGAGCAACATAGTGAGACTCTGTCTCAAAAAAAAAAATGTGGTTGGGCAATACCTGTGGCTCGCTGGCCCCACATACTGGAGGTGGTGGGTTCAAACCGGCCCCAGCCAAAAACTGCAAAAAAAAAAAAAAAAAATGTGGTTTTCAAACATTTCAATACCTTCCAAAAAAAATCTTATTAGAAACCCTAATGTGGAAAAACAACATACAGTTCTCAGGTGGTTTAAGTCCCCATGGTTTGATAGAAAATATCTTACTTAGATTGCTTCTCAGCCTTTTGACTAAAATCAAGTACAGAAAATACCTTACTTTGAAACCTGTAAGTCTAAGACAGTGTGTAGCAGCACCTGAGCAGAAACTCAGGCAACTAACTTTCTTCCTTATATCCCTCTCGTACCTGTCTCCATCTCTTCTCACAGAAGGATCTGCATTCAATATTTGACACTTCCAGGCTGGGCTTAATAGAGCTCACACTGTAATCCTAGCTACTTGGAAGGCTGAGGCAGGAGGATGGCTTGAGCCCAAGAGTTGGAGATTGCAGTGAACTATAATTATGCCACTGCATTCCATCCTAAGGATAAGACCCTGTCCTTTTTTTTTTTTTTTTTATTGAGACAGAGTCTCACTGTGCCGCCCCCTCTGGAGTAGTGTGCCATGGCATCACCAGAGTTCACAGCACCCTAAAAACTCTTGGCCTCAAGTGATCCTCTTCCCTCAGCTTCCCAAGTAGCTGTGACTTGGGGTGCCTGCCATAATGACCAGCTAATTTTTCTATTTTTTTTAGTATAGATGGAGTCTCACTCTTGCCCAGGCTGGTCTCGAGGAGTCCTCCTGCCTCAGCCTCCCAGAGTTCTAGGACTACAGACGTGAGCCACCTCACACAGCCAAGGCCCTGTTTCTTTCTCTTTTTTTTTTTTTTTTTTTTTAATTTCTTGATGGTGGGACTTCGGAACAAAAAGACTATTGGCCACTACATGAACCACAGAAATCTAGCCAGCTGCTAAATATAATGGTATTTTGCTGAAGGCCTTGGTAACTTCTGAACAAGCAAGAACATGAACTGAATCAAATGTGGCAGCCCTATGCTTTAAGGCTCAATGAGTTAAAGATAACCTACCTACTTGTCCAGCACTGTGTTGCTATGAGCTGACTAAAACAAGCTACAGGCTCAGCGCTCGTAGCACAGCAGTTACAGCACCAGCCACATCCACAGAGGCTGGTGGGTTAGAATCTGGCCCGGGCCAGCTAAAACAACAATGACAACTGCAACAAAAAATGGCCGGGCATTGGGGTGGGCACCTGTAGTCCCAGCTACTTGGGAGGCTGAGGCAAGAGAATTGCTTAAACCCAAAAGTTGGAGGTTGCTGTAAGCTATGAGCTGTAACGCCAGGGCACTCTACCTCAAAAAAACAAAATATAAAAATAAAAAATAATAGCCGGGTATTGTGGCAGGCAAGTGTAGTCCCAGCTACTTGGGAGGCTGAGGCAAGAGAATCACCTAAGCCCAAGAGCTGGAGGTTGCTGTGAGCTATGACACCACGGCACTGTCTCAAAAAAATAAATCTTAATCATCAGAGAAATGCAAATCAAAACTACTTTGAGATATCACCTAATCCCAGTAAGAGTAGCCCACATAACAAAATCCCAAAACCAGAAATGTTGGCGTGGATGTGGAGGAAAGGGCACACTTCTACACTGCTGGTGGAATGCCCACTAATACGTTCCTTCTGGAAGGATGTTTGGAGAATACTTAGAGACCTAAAAATAGAGCTGCCATTCGATCCTATAATTCCTTTACTAGGTTTATAC
>CAUYPK010102880.1:0-21311 GCA_963574355.1 Loris lydekkerianus
TTACCCGTCATTGGTGCTATGGAGGGCGGTGAAGAATAATAGTTAGATTCTTGGTTAATGAGCCGGTGATATTGGACCTCGACCTGATTTAACTGCCTCTAACCTTTTTTAAGGATACAGGGCCCAAAGGTGAAGGGTAAATAAGGCTGGCAGGGGAAGAAGGTAGGGTAAAAAACCATGTAGGCCCGACCAGGGACGGTTTTAGTTCTGAGGATAAAGCCATAACCAAGAAAGATGTGGGCTCTGTACTGATGAAATTTCCTTTCTGGTGCTGGGGGAGGCAAGAAACTCATGAACAGACAAGTAAAATTCTCAATCATGATGAATAATGTGAAAGACACAGACAGGAATGAGGAGGGGGAGTGGTGACAAGGAACTGCTGCTTCAAACTGTGGGGACAGAAAATGCCTCTCCTAGGGGTTGACTTTTAAGTGGAGACAGGAAGATGGGAAAAGCCCAGGGTTTGTCGAATACCAGGGCCCTCTGTCATGAAGGCAAGTGTCATGTGTGGGGGGCAGTGACTGAAAGGAAGCCTGTTATCAGGAGAGTGAATGGAGAAGTGACCAAGGTAAGGCTGGAGGCCAAAGAAAGCCTGGCTGTGAGCCCCAAGTGAGTGATTTACATCTTATTTTAAATTCCATTAGGACAAATTGAGGAGCTGTCAACAGAGGAGTGACATGATCTGGTGGATAATTTAAGCTAGTAAAGGGAAAATTGCTCTTGCTTTGAACCATGTTTCTGGACTTGTGTTCCAAAGCCATCACTGAGCAGTTGCTATAGGACTTTGAGGCTGTATCAGTTAGACTGGGCTAGCCTATGCAGTGTCAACAATTCCTACCATCTCAGGAGCTTAGCACAGCACATATTTATTTCTTGCTCACATAAGAGAGCAGGGCAGCTGTCCTCCATGTCCAGACTCAGCCTTCCTCACTGCTTTCACTGCTTCAGTCTTGGGCACATCCAGTTAACAGGGACGTCCATGAATCATTGCTCCAGAAGTGAACCACATTCCTTCCATACATGCTTCTTTGGCCTCAGTAAATCACATGACCACATTTAACATAGGTGGAGAAATATAGCATTCCCATGTGTGAGGATGCAGAAGAGAAGTGGTAAAAGCTACCAGTTACATTTCAACTCATTTGATCCTCATGATGACTTAAGAGCTAGTTCACTATTATCCTAGTTTTCCCAGTGAGGAGACAGAAGCCCAGAAAAGTTAAGTTACTTGCCCAAGGACACACAGCTAGAACTTAAAGCTAGGCATTCTGGTTAAAGATACCTGCTCTTAACCTTCAAGCTTTTCTGCCTCACATAATGGTGCTTCTTAAACTTTAATGGCAGAAAAAGGTAGAGGAAGGGCTTATGTAAGTACACATTCTTGGATTCTGGAAAGCCCCCAAAGATTCTGTTTCAGTTGTCTGAGTTGAGAACTATGTATCAGCATTTTTTTTTTCTACTAAGTCCCTCAAGTGATTAGTGTGCACAGCTTGAGAAATACTATTTTAGGATCATTCTGGTTGCACAGTGGAGACTGGGCTGGAGGGGCCTGATTGCAGCAGAGGAAAAAATATTAGTTATGCCTGAAATTGTAGTGGCCTGGTGATAGATAATGCAGGACAGATCAAGGCTGGTGGAAATAACAAGGCTTATTCATCCACTGGAAACAGAGATGAGAAACTGACATTATCTAGGATAACCCAAGTTTTTGGCATAAGCAACTGGGTGGATGCAGATAATATTTATCAGAAATTTAGGAGTCATCAGCATGTAAGGGCTGAAGGCTGGGGGGGAAGGTGTGGATGAGGGGAACAAAATGTCTTCTGGGGGAATTTATCCCTCTTTTTCTTCCACAAATTCTCCAACTTGGTCATTCATATTTTGTTTTTAATTAAATATGCTGAAATAGATCTTTCAATCTAGTGCTTCCTAAACCACAGCCACCATGAACTAGCTGCAAAACACTCAGTGCATGCTCTCTCTTATTTCTGTATCTTTGATGTGCTTTCCCTCACCTGGAGAGTCCCTCTTCTCTGCCCCTGATGTACTTAATCAACCTCCAAGACTCACCTGAGGCTCCTCTTCCTGTAGGAAGCCTGAAACCCTCCCATAACCACCTTGACAACCAAGATACAGAGTCCCCCCTTTCTAGTTAATTCTTTAAGCTCTGTGCTCCTGTGTTGTGTGCCTTCTTTGAGGTCTCAGCATGCTCAGGATGTGCTTGACACTTGATGGCTGCTTAATAAGCTTTTTTAGAATACTACTAAGAAATGCCTCATACATACTAACACAGTTTCATCTGTAATATGGGGCAAATCACATATTCTGCTTGCAGTAGGAAGAATTATCTTCGGGTATGAGGCAGAAAATTTGGGAGATGGAGTAATGCCTAGAAGTGAATGATCAGCTTTTATAGAAGCTTAAAAATTCAGATTTGTTATATATTCCAGATGCAAGCAAAGAATTGAAACCTTGTCTCCCTATGAATGTATTTACTCACGTTTTCACATATTCTTTCATCTATCCATGCATACTTAATATCCATCCATCAAATTATTTGTCCTTTTTCATGTTCTTCATCCCTCTGAGATAGACTTTTAATTAGCATCTGGCATCTCTGCCGTGGGTTCAACCATGTGTTCGAGCATCATGGGAGTAGAATTATTATTTGGGGCACAAATTGATGTGCCCCTTAAATAGACACAAGATAGCCTTGGATGGGCAAAGACTGAAGAAGGAAAAAGACATTTAATGAAGACCTTCTGGGCATTTTATGTTAACTTAATTTTCACAACTTAAGGTAGGTATTCCCTTTTTTGGACAAATGTTGGAACATAGAAAGTAGGTAGCATGTCCAGGGTTATAGCAGTTACATAGAAGAGGCAAAGCAGGGATTCTCACTCTGATTCTCCCCTAAGTTCACACACCCTTCTCTGCATATACCATGGTGCCTGTTGCAGCAGTTAACCTGAGGGCTGGACCACAACACTGCAGGGGGAAGAAGGGGAAGAGCCAGCTCTAAGGACTGTTGAAACAGTATTATGGGCAAAACTCAATAACTGGCAGGATCTAGGAAAGTGACACCAGAAAGGTAAGTTTGGGATATTAGGTGACTGGTAATTTCATCAAGTGAGACAGAAACTTGAGTGTGGAGAAAGAATGACTTTAAAATGGCACATTGACTTTGAGATTTTTCTGCTTTTTTTTTCAAGTAAGTACCTTTTTAGTGGCAGATAGGAACTTGAGAAGGATGAAACAGGGAGGAATAATTTTGGGTGACTAACGTAGCCGGGGAGGGCTTAATCCCTTTGAGCTCATCCCCAGTAAGAAGGGCTGTTCAAATACAGCATGGAGGTTTCCAAGGTATGAACCCAAATATTTGGTTTAAAAAAAGCCATAACTTTTCATTCTAACTTGATGTGGCATTGGAAACACTGATGGAAAGGGTTCGTTTGTGCTAGACAAGTCCAGGAGAGAGCTCTGCCACAAAGTCCTGGCTAGTCTATGCTCTTTAGAATAACTTTCCCATTAACAAAAATGAAGTAAAGGAACATACTGTCAGTAGTTTTACATTATTTATGTGGCTAAATCATTTCATTAAAGTTTGGCTGACCCCGAAATTCAAATATACCATTCAATGAAAAAAGCAAATCTCAGAACAGTATGTATGGTAGTTAGCTATTATCCTGTTCATCTATCCATATTGAAAAATGGAATGAATGAACTGCAGCACTTATCCAGTTACCTCCTGGATGTGGGGTTGTGAGGAGTGTTCACTTTTTAAAGCAAAATATTTTCCCTTAAATGTTAATGGTTAATATTCCATATTGTTTGGAATCATTCCAATAAAAATTTAAGACGTTATTGAAAAATCACAAAATATTTTACACTAAATCTCACTTTAAAAATAATCTACTACCTTTTTGATACTGTCGTAATTAGTGATACGGATGAATGAAGGAAAGTGAGTCATCAGGGATTAGTTCTCTACCCTGAGCTTGTCTAGCACAAACGAGCCCTTTCCATCATCAGTGTTTCCAATGCTACATCAAAGCTAGAATGAAAAGTTATGATTTTTTTAAAAATAGTGATATGGTAGCCAAAGATAATTTTAAAAATGGGATAAAAGGGATAACAGAATAAATGAACTCTCAGGAGTGGTAGAATAATTTGCTTGTTTTGATAGCATTTATAAATATAGCTACTAATGGTTCAATTTTTCTCTGTATCTTACTAGGTGATAAAAATATGTTGGCATGAGTAATCACATTTTATTTTTAATTTCATTTACATTATTGATTAAAAAAATCCACGAGCAATACAGTAAAATTCAACTTTACTGACCTACCTTAAAATAAGTTCTATAATGAAATCCAGATCAGTAAAACTATATTAAGATCTAAAATGAATTCTTTATGGTAGCCTAGCAAAAATAGCTAAGAAAAAAGAAGTATAATTATTGAAGACATTTATCTCCATTTTTTTAGGGTCTCATCATCTGACCCAGATTCAGTGAATACGGATAAAACTGTATCTTGGTTATGCTGCAAACATCATGTTATAAAACTGTTAGCCAGTTCAGTTTTCACTCTGAGAAATCCTTATTATTTGAAAGTGCTTAATTACTGAATAGGTATATTGAAGAGAATTTGGGTTTTTGAAAGTTCATGTGTTTTTACTTTACCTATCCTTGTTTCCTATGTATGTTTATAGTATGCCTTTGAACTGGAAAGTTTGGAGGCTGAAAGAATTGAACTTCACAAATAAAGGGGTTTTTTTTTTGTTTGTTTTTTAAACAAACAGTTCAGTTATCAGATTTGGACACCACAAGTAGAAGTCCTGCTAATAAAATCTCCTTTGATGCTGGATGCCTGCTCATATTCTTGGAGTGTTGCCAGCATGTTCTATCTCTGAATCCACTCTCAAGTATGAATGCGTTTTATCAAATCTGTAGAGAAACACAGCTCTAAACTGTGAGCAACAGAAATGCTAGAAAAGTGGATACAATTCAAAAGCTGACTGTGCAGGGAGCAATAAGAATTTGTTCACATTCTATAGCTTTGGGGAAGTTTGCTTATCTTCTCCTTAAATATGTGTCCGTGTGTCTGCAGCTACTTTCTGAAGGAATTGGGATTATACTGACTCAACTAAACATAGCTCTCAAGGATGTGGATTGATAAAAGTGACCAGGAGCTCAGCAGCCCCTTTGCCCAGCAGCACAGCAGTATGAAAACAGGCTGATAGTTTTTGCTGTGATATTTCTACATAGATGAATAATGATATTTCTGGATACCAGAATGATTGTGGTTTGTACATCATTTCTGTAAATCTTAACATTTACTCATTTAAAAAAAAAAAAAAAATGATGCCTATCAAAGGAGGCCCTAACTGCAGCGAAATCAGATGTGTTTGGAAGCAATCACCTGCTTCATTACTCATCTTGGAGTTTTGGTCCATATGTTCCAAGTCCACTCTGTCCTACCCCTTGTAGAAGCCCAGAGATGTTTTGCTTCCAGGGGACAAGCCCTCATTAGCTCAGCTCACAGCTCATTCTGGGAATGAGATGAGATCAGTTGCTCATTAGTGAGCAGGTGTTGGACCTTGAACATTTGTGGTGCTTCAATGTGGGAGTCAAGACTGGGGAAAGAGCACGTGGTGATCCTTGAGCAGGTGTGGCCCTTATACGTCATTGCTGGGCACCCCACACCTGTTATCCTCTCAATAAATAGCCATTGGGGAGGTGGCTTACCTCTTGCAAGCTTGTACTTTAAATTCACATACTGGCTGTTTCCTGCGTGTGGTGCTGACCACACCCCTTTCCACCACTTCTATGCTAGTTGACTACCTCCCAAGCCCTGACTTTGACATACGTTGGCCTGTGGAATGTGTCAGTGCACGTATACAAGCAGAAGTTTGAAACACCCCTGCCCAGTTAGGATGGCTCTCTTGTCCTCTGCCTTCCACCCTGAGAACATGCCTCAGGTAGCCGCTGGCCCACAGAAGGCCAAGGCCACATGGGCTAGACCTGGACCCAAGCTACAGTTTGGAGGAGGTGAGCTCATGAGAAAAACAAATATCAATAACTATATAAGAATTTTGAGTGGTGTCGTGGAGGATTATTGTGGTAATAGCTGAGAAATTCTACACAATACCTACTAATATAACTTATATTTGATATAACTTAAATATTGCATATTATCTTTGTTACCTGCTTCCCTTCACCAAAATATATCTCATGATAACCGAAAACTTTTTTTTTTTCTTTTAACTCACATATTCATCTCAAACACCTAGAATAGTTTCTGGGACATAAATGCTGGTTGAATGAGTGAATGGCATATTGTAGCTGCTCCCTTGCTAATAGACTAGAGTTGGCTACTTAAGCATTGCAGCAAGGTTTAGACTTGCAGATCAAATTTTCTGAAGAATACATATGTTTACATTTCTCCATGATTCATTGGCTCTGTGTATACATTATGCTGGTAACAGCATTCTAGTAGTAAAATAACTGGGAATAGTCTCCTACCAGGTTATATAAATATTTGGACTATGTGATTTTGCCAAAAAGTAAGAGACAGAAGCTTTCTACTCAGAATTTACTTGAAATAGCTAAACTCTTTTTTAGTTTTGTGATTGCTAAAGAAGATGCCAAATGGCATCAACATTTCAAAGTGTTGATTCTAAACAACTTAATACAGGTTGAAGGGCTGGAGCTCCGTAACATCAACCTAATAGCACAGGTGTCCCACCGCAAACAGAACAGTCTTCCAGCAGTCACTGTTTGCAAGCTTTTGAGAGGTATTAACTTTGGGATTGAAAAGTGAAGGCAGAGTTAATTCTTGAAATAGATTTGTTTGAAACCAGAGAGTTTCTCATGGACCATATGGCACTGATACAAATGCGTGCCTCCATCAGAGGTCTTGTTTGTGCTGTCTTCACGTGGAAAATATATCTTCACCTTTCCAGCAGCTAGCTTAATAAAAGTTGGCCTTCAGGTGGAGCTGATCATCTATTTTCCAGGTAGTTGATCTCAGATTTACATTCTTCTAAGGTGAAGCCCTGAGCAGTAGTGATGCTGCAAAACTAACTCTCCTATTTAGGTTTTTGGGCAGAGTAGAAGAAATACTATTTCTCTGCAAGACCTTTTCTTGAGTTGAAATGGAGCCTTAATGTCTGTCTTGGAAAGATCAGAACTTCTTAAATAGGGTTCTATCCAGTGCAAACTCTGCATTGTAGAGATTGGCAGCAGAATCTCTCCTGGGGCTTCTAGGCTTTGTAGACTCAGACCTTGCTACCTGTTCCATGGGGAAATTTTTAGCCAAGAGAGACCTGGAGAGTTAATGTTGTTCTTGGCTGAAGGTGGTACTAACTCTCTTTTCCAAGAGAAGTTAGGAAAACAAATCAGTCAATTGCAGTATAGAAAAAAGGTGAGGTATATACATAGTGACAGTGTCTACATCTGGCTTAGAGGGAATCAGCAAAAAAGGAGGGAAACTATAGTAGAAATCTGATAAACTGCAATTTCCATGCATTTTTGAAAACCTTCATCCACATTAAACCTTGTAAGTAAAACTTTCTTATAAGTAGAAAATTCTGCCCTAAATCTCTTTTAAAAATAGTAGGATTAGGCAGGGTGTGGTACCTCCCAAAATGCAAAACCAGCATTTTGGGAGGCCAAGGCAGAACGCTTACTTCAAGGCCAGGACTTCAAGACCAGCCTGGGCTGTATAGTGAGACCCTGTATCTACAAAAAATATATACCACCACCAACCAAGGCTTTGGGCCAACATATGCTTCAGTTTGTCTAAAGCAAGAGATGTTATTTAATACTCTCACCAATCATAGTTGCTAGTAGCCATTTTGCTAATTTAGAGAGGAATTAGGATAAGGAAAGAAGTCTGGGCAAAGAATAGTTGTAAAGATCTGCTTTAAAACTTAGCTTTATCTTTGTCCATGTGCTAGGTCATGGTCATCTCTTAAAACTCTGAGGGATTCTATGCCTGGAGATGAGGACAGACTCTGACAACAGTTGTCAAATGCTTGTTTAGGAAGCATCAGAGTGAGATGCTCCCTACTCCAACCCAGACATCACACCAGACTTACCACATAGTCTCTCTCATGTGGCCCTGTGTTCTGCAGTTGGGGAGGTGAGAACTGTTAGGACTTTGGGAGAGAAAGCAGACCAGCAGGAGAATGTGCTAAACCAATAATTATAGTGAGTATAGTTGCTTGTCCTGTAATGTAATATTTGCATTCTTAAAAATAATCCCTGCACAATGCAATTTTGCATTCCAAAACAACAAGGCTATGGTAAAATGGATTTGGGGCAAAAAACTCAAAACTTGAAGTCTTATCAGTAATAAAGAAAAGCTACCACAATTCTAAACATCATAATTTCCTGGTAAAGGAATACTATAGTAAATATAGAATGTTATTTTGATAAGATATGAAAGTTTCCTAGAGATGCTTACACTGAAAGATTGTAGCTTCTGAGCTATGAGGAATGGTCTCACATGAGCTATGAGGAATTTGTAGCTTCAAGGAAGAAAGATCATCGTTCTTTAAAAAAAAGTTATTCTTGCAAATAATCATATTTATGGGGTACAATGTGATATTTTAATACATAAAACACATTCCACAATACATTGTTGTGGAATGATCAAAATAGGCTAATTAACAGACAGCACCTGTGGCTCAAGGAGTAGGGCACTGGCCCAATATACCAGAGGTGGCAGGTTCAAACCTAGCCCTGGCCAAAAACTGCAAAAAAAAAAAAAAAAAAAAAAAAAAAAAGAAAAAGAAACAAAATAGGCTAATTAGCATATCCATGTCCATTCCTTCTTTGTGGTGAGAACATCTATGAAAGATCTATGATCTTTCTTCCATGAAGCTAAAAATTCCTCCTAGCTCATGAGGAGGCCATTCCTCATGGCTCAAAAGCACATTTTTTCACTGTAAACACCTGTAGGACACAAACTTCCATGTCAAATAAATGGAAAGATATCCTATGTCCATGGATCAAAAGACTATTTTCCATACTACACAAAATAATGTACAGCTGCAATGCAATCCCTTTCAAAAATTCTGGTATCATTCTTCACAGAAACAGGAAAAACAATGTTAAAATTCACATGGGGCCACAATAGACCCCAAATAGCCAAAGAAATATTGCCCAAAAAGAAAACTGAAGGCATCACACAACTTGATTTCAAAATATATTACAAAGCTATAATAATCAAAACAACACAACATAGGCATAACAACAGGCATCGATCAATGCAATAGGGCAGAGAGCTGAGAAATGAATGCACACTTAAGGTCAATTAATTTTTGACAAGAGTGCCAAGAATGCAAATCAGGGGAAAGCACAGTCTCTTTAATAAATCATGTTAGGAAAACTGGATATCCTCATGCAGAAAAGTGAAAATGGATCCTATTCTCACCCTTCACATGAATATAAAACAATCAAGTAAAGCCTTAAATGTAAGACCTGAAACTGTACAACTACTAAAAGAAAACATAAGGAAAATTGTCCAGGACATTGGCGTAGGCAGTGATTTCTTGGGTGGGTACGGCCCACAAAGCACAAACAATGAAAGCAAAAATGGACAATAGGGATTGTATCCAACTAAAAAGTATCTGCACAGCAAAGGAAACAATTAAGAATGAAAAGATAACCCATAGACTGGGAGAAAAACTTGCAAACCACAAATTGGATAAAGGACTAGAATCTAAAATACGTAAGACGTTCAAGCTACTCAATAACAAGAAAAGAACCCTATTAAAAATGGGCAGAAGACTTGAATAATTATTTCTTGAAAGAAAACATACAGGTACAAAAAAATCCAGGGTTTTTTTTTTTTTTTTTTTTTTAAATGAAAAATGGGTAACAGGAAGATAGCTGTGGTTTATTGTCTTGTTTTTCATTCCTTCAAACTGGCTTATAACAGAAATATAATGTTTTTGTTAATTACTCCCTCTCATAATAAAGTTTTTTGTGTGGCTCCAAATGAAATCATGACACAAAGTACATTAATGCTGCATGAGGTTTATGGTTATCTTCAACCCACTGCAAGTTCTTGTTAGTTTTCAGTTCTCTGGAAAGCTGAAGACTACTGGGAAGTTAATGCAGTTTTGTCTTCAGTGCTGCCTGCTAAGTTCATCAGTGCAATTACTTTAGGCTTACTGGCTTTCACAGCATCACACTTCCTCTTTATGTCAAAACTTCCCAATACTTAAGACTTTTCCTTTGCTAGCTATATATAATAGGCCACTTCTGTTTTACTGAGAAAGTATGAAAGGTTGTAATACAGTGGGATAAATCACAGAGGTCAGTGCACTCGGGTGAAATGAGTAACAGAGGTCAGGTGTGTTGTGTCTTCTTCCCAGGTCACGATGCTCTCACATTTATCAGGCATTATCCAACTGTGTGGCACATCGTCACCTAGGGAAAAATTGCTTACCAACAAATACAATTTGGGTGATTGATTCCTCATTTATCTGCACTAATTAGCACTTTATAGATACATATAGTAACAGAAAAAAAGTGCTTCCCACTCAATTCTAGGAATAATTAGGGTTCCTTTCCTATAAGAATCATTACTTTGTAAAAGTTCCCTTCTGCTCCTTCTACTAGCTTTCCTTCAACAGGAGCTGATATTCTTGGCTCCGGCTGGCCTGCCTTCCTCCGTGATGGAGTCCCCTACAGTGAGCTCTAATTCTTAATGGGCTCCTCGTGCTTGTGCTCTCTCAGGGTGTGGACACATCAGGTTGTAACATCCACTCTCAGTGGCAAAAGGGCAGGCAGGGAGAGGGGTAATAGTTTCTGCTTCCAAGTTGTTGCAGTATCTTGGTTCAAAAGCCTCTCTGAAACAAAAACACTGAATTTTTATTTTTAAAATTAGAGTTATCTCCCAAGAGGGAGGAGGAGCCAATGCAGCCCACCATGGCAGCCCCTGTGAGGCCTGCAAGAGTCACCAGGGCCAGGCAGCCTCCATCACACACAGCAAGTGAGAGTGTGGCATATGGTGAAGGGGCTCAATAGTCTCATCAAATACTTTGTATTATGATGATTTGGCTCAATTTTTCTTTTTGAGATAGAGTCATTCGCTTGCCCTGGTATCATGAAAGGCTACATAGCCAAAGATGAAAGATTATTCTGAGGTGTGAGCATTCACCTTTCTTAGGTGGGCCATCCGGTGGGAGAGAGTATGGGGTCGATTCTTTTAAGACAGGTCTACCCTATTTGGGCAGGGTTTGACTCTATCATGTCATAGTTCGCAGCAACCTCAAACTCTTGGGCTTAAGAGATCCTCTTGCTTCAATCTCCCAAGTAGCTGGGACTACAGGTGCCCACAACAATGCCCTGTTAGTTTTTTTCATTTTTTAGCAAAAGGTCTCACTTTTGCTCAGGGTAGTCTTTAACTCCTGCGGTTAGGCGATCCACCGGCCTTGGCCTCGCAGAGCGCTAGGATTATAGGCGTCAGCCACTGTGCCTGGCCTCAATAGTTTCATAGAGCATGTCTCCATGATCTTCCTCATGTTTTGTTAGAAACAAAGGCCTTTCTTCAGCAGTCCTTCCATTACCCAAATATGTCAGGCACTGCTGTAGATACTTAAGACTACATACCAGGCAAAAATTCCTCCCTATGAAAACTGCATTAGGAGCTGGGGACTTATTTCATACTGGCTCATTTACCTAAGATTACCCCATCAAAAGTAGCTGGTGGCACTTCTTTTTGGTATAATTCTTGAAGATGTACCTGAAACCTCCTTGTGAATAGCAGCTGTTAACCTATACCAGGTTACGTTTGATTATAAAATGTGTGATACGTAAAACACTCACTTTTTCTCATCTGGCAGTGGTTAAGTCCACAAGCTTTTAGGCCAGACTGCCTGTATGTAAATCTTGAGTTTATCACTTAGCAGCTGTGATCTTGGCCAGATTACTTAATTTCTTGTTGTCTTGGTGTCCCAATTTAAGTGGGGAGGATAACAGTACCTCCATTATAGGATGTATAGATTAAATAATTCACGTAAAGTGGTTTGCCTGACACACAGCAGGTGCTTACTAATAGTATTTTATATTTAATATGGTTATTCTACCCTAAACATGTTTACATCACAGCACATACAGTCTTATTACTTGTACTGATATACAAGTCTTATCTACAGTCCCCTTCCCTCCCATAGTCCTCCTTAGTGGAGCATGGGAGTGTTGGTGAAGACATGTGGTTTCTGCTTTCCTAGCACTGTGCATTTACCAGTTACACCAAATATATTTGCTGAATGAATAGGAAAGGTGACCTGAAACTTACTCCTTAATTGGCTAGCTTAACAAAACAAACAAAAAAAGCCACCACAATAATGTCCCAAAGCAGTGGCTCAGGATCTTAATTTCTAGAGAAGACATTTTGCTTGGGACAGTCATCCTCGCACCCCAATCTAAGTGCCTGGCATAGAGAAGAACAGTAGGTCAACAGGACAGATGTGGAGAAATAGTGTAGGGAATCTGCAAACAGCATCACAGGCAGGGCAGGGGAATCTGGTGTCACGGAGACAGAGAGACTATATTTGACAAAGGACAGGAGTATGTGTATGCTCTGGAGCAAACTTTGTTACAAAGCTGGAAAGATGAATTTAGAGAGATGGAAGGTTAGATAAAAGAACCACTGAAAGAAAAGTGAAGGTGGCAATTTGCAGATAAGAATAGTGATATAGGTCAGGTGTGGTAGCTCATGCCTCTAATCCCAGCACTCTCAGAGGCAGAGGCAGGTAGATTGCCTGAACTCAGGAGTTCGAGACCAGCCTGAGCAAGAGCGAGACCCCATATCTAAAAATAAATAAAAAAACTAGCTGGCGGCAGCACCTGTGGCTCAAACGAGTAGGGCTCCAGCCCCATATGCCAGATGTGGCAGGTTCAAACCCAGCCCTGGCCAAAAAACTACAAAAACAAAACAAAACAAAACAAAAAAAACTATCTGGGGGCTATGACAGATGCCTGCAGTCCCAGCTATTTGGGAGGTTGAGGCAAGAGAATCACTTGAGCCCAAGAATTTGAGGTTGCTGTGAGCTATGACTCCATGGCACTCTACCCAAGGAAAAAAAAATAGTGATATAGAACTTGAGAAAATCTGTAAAAATGTGAATTTGGGGGGATATATAATGGCAATATTATAGACAGGGTCTGTTTATTCATTAAATGCAAAATTGAAAAGTTAACTAAGCAATTTTATTCTTATTATCATGTAAAACATTCAAGTAAGATTACATAATAAAACAATTCTATTAAATAATATAGTTTATTGTAATTTCTTATTGAAGGAATATCCTTTCTGACCTTTCCCCCCAAATATTCAGCACCTGTAGCAGGTGCTGAGCTGTAGCGGTTCTTGTACTCTGCCCCTGCAGGTTAGAGTAAATCAGCAGAAGAAAGTTTCAATCACCTCCCTGTCATTTTCTGCAATTTTCATTCTTTTATAGCCGGTAATCTTCAGGTCTGAAAGACAAAATAAAAAAAAATACTTTCATGAATCAGGATTTCTCTTTCTCCTGCCTGATGAAGGAAGAATATTTTTCTAATTTAAAATAAGGCACAGGCAGTCCCTGGGTTACAGACAAGATAGGTTTTATAGGTTTGTTCTTAAGTTGAATTTGTATGTAAGTTCAAACAGGTACATTTACTGATTACCTGCAGCAGCCTCCATTCATAGGTGCAAGTTGTATGTCAGTCTGTTGTTTGTAACTTGGGGATTGCCTGTAATTGTTCACCAAGAAATATCAACAAACACTGTATCTAAATTCTTAGTGAAATACACTGAAGCCAAATTTCCATAAAATGTAACAGTTAAGTGACAATTCTGAAGTCTTTCTGCAAGTATATAGGCCACTACCTTGTGCCTATATAAGAATGTATTTAGTAACTTAATAACTTGAATTTGATTTTTCTGTTTTATTTTTAAAAAGCTTCATAAAGCCCCTCTTAATGAAAGAATTACTGTGATCTTCAAAAATATTTAAAATTCACACAAAGATATGAGTTTACCTTACAAAAGCAAATTCTGAAAGAGCAATTTTACTATTTATATTACTTTATCATATGCTAAGTTTAATTTTCAGTATGATATATATACATATAAATTTATTTATAAAATAAAACAAACACCAGCCTTTTGATATTTTATTTATACACATGTAACTTTTTCTTCATTTGTTATATTTATAGGATTAATCATATCTAAAACTTATTTCTAGTAATAAATTAAAACAAGGATACTTTTCAAGGAAATGTTAAATTATAACAACAGAGATAATGAAGAATAGAAACCTATAAAATGCAATACATTTTGAAGTGTTCTGTTAAACTTTTCAATTGCATATTTGTATATACTGGGCTCTCATATGGTATTTTCTGAAAGAAAGTAGTAATAAACTAAGTAGATATTTTTGAAAACAGCTGTAAAAATACTTGATAGCTTGAGTTCCTTTTAAAAGTAGATGAACTGTGTTTGCCCTGAAACAACTTATCTAATCCCTTTCAACATTTGCAGTGTGTTTTCTTAAACTGAATACTCACAAGACACCAGACAGTCCAGCTAAGAAGACCAAAGTCCACGGTCTGAGTAAGAGAACCGTATTAGAGTTTAAACTGTTTGCTATTAAACCCTGAGAGACAAAGGTACCACTCTGGGAAACCAGCCATATATGCTTCACTGTATCAGGAATACATAGGGAGAAAGTAAATTATAAAATTTTATCATGGTGTCCTTGTCAATGTATCAAAATCTGGGCAATGACAGCTTGATATGATCACTTCCAACAGCTTCGGAAGATACCCTTCAACCTTTGATAAGTTAAAGAGATTCAAAACAATCAAAGCAGTTCCTGGTCAAGAAACACCAGTACATTTTAAGTAACAATTTATTCTCCCATCCAGCTGGAATTGCAAACGGGTGGCAGTAATGCTACCGGAAGAACTCTTCTAAGCTAATGTCCCACAAGAAATCTCTGCAATTCCACTCAATAAAATTAAATGTGTTAGTTGTACCTGTTTTCAGATTTAAAATTAATTTAAGTCAAAATAATATGACAATACCTCCTTTAAAAAATTCAGAGGTAAAACTGGAAATGTTGTGAAAGGAATGTGGATACTGAGCTCAAAGCAATAAAGGACTAATGAAGTCCAAAGTTATTTCAAGAATATTTTTTAAAGAAAGAAAGGTCAAACTTAGAATTTCAGAAGCAGTGCTTGGGGCAGAGGGTAGGTGGAATGCGGAGGGGATGAGAGATGATGGAGGATGGAGCCTGGAAAATGGTGACGCAGGAATGACTACTAATTTTCAGCTTGATGAAGTTAGTGAATGGCCATGCTATTTTTCAGAATAGGGAATATTGGATTGATTCTGGAATATGAGAAAATCCAACCATGGCATGCAGCTAGAAACCAGTGTTTGGTGCTTGGGTGAGCTAAGGAAAGAGAGAACAAATTGGAGACTCTCTAACGTAGATTGTTTCTTTTCCATTCCACTTCTCTGAATCACATGGCCCTGCTTAAAAATCTTCATTGGTCCTCTCTTTCTTTCTCAAAGTTCAAACACTTCAGAATTTCACAAATAACCTTCCATGACCTGGTCCCAGTTAAACTTCCTGAGTCATTCTTTCTACACCTTATTTTTCTGTATCCTGGTCACTCCACCCTGTTTACTTTTATCCAGATAAAAATGTTCACAATGCTGGAATTGGGCATTTGAAATTTCCTCTGCTTGGAATGTTTCTTATCTTTTCTCTGCTTGGAAAACTCGAATAACCATTTCAAAGGTTTTATCTTCTGGCAAAGTTTCTACAACATTTCCTTTCTAACCTAGGCTGTACTTCTTTCTATGGGACTGCCAGAGAACTTGATTCACACTTCGATTACAGTGTTTCTCAAATTATATTCGCTCTTACTTGTAAGTAACACATGCTGAATGCCTGTTAGTGTAATAACTACTTCACTTTTTTTTATGTTTTCGACAGAATCTTGCTCTGTTGCCCTGATTAGAGTGCAGTGGTATCATCATGGCTCAATGCACCTCAAACTCCAGGGCTTAAGCAATCCCCTTGCTTCAGCTTCCCATGTAGCTGGGATTACATGAGGCTAGGCTAATTTCTTCTATTTTTTAGTAAAGACAGGGTCTCACTCTGCTCAGGCTGGTCTCTACCTCCTGAACATGCGTTGTTTTAAATAATCCTCACAATGACTTTGTCAAAAAGATACTGTCATTATCTCCATTTTACAGTAACAAAACTGAGGCTCAGTAACTGGTCTAAGGATACACACACAGCGAGGAAGTGAATGTCAGGGACTGGAGTATAAACTCTCTGACTTCACTGCTTGCAAGAACCATCTTATTCTCTATAATTCCTAATGGGCTACCAGTTCCTTTAAAGCTAGAGCCCCCAAAAGACTGATCTTATATTTCCAGCAACTAGCACAGTGCCTAACCCGAGTGGATGCCTGGTAAGATATCTTTCGTTGAAGTACAGTGACTGCCTTGAAAATATTACTTTGTTTGCAAACTCATCCTTTCCTTCTCCTGCTGAAATTATCAGGATAATTTGCAGATGGTTAATTTGATTCTGGGGGGAGGCAAGAGGGAGAGAATAATAGTGTCATGGCAGAGAAACCATATACCGTATATACTTGAATATAAGCCGAGTTTTTTTTTTGGCATAAAATTTGTGATGAGTTCGGGTTTTTTGGCACAAATTTTGTGCCAAAAAAACTCGGCTTATACTCGAGTATATACGGTACTTTAGATGCTGGCTTATCTAGAAACATCAGCTCATACTGTAGGCAATTAATAGTATTATACAGCTTCAGGAGGTTCCTCTGTGGGGAAAACAGAGGTTTTTACACTACACAGTTCTATTTCTCTCAATCTCAAACAGAAAGAAAAACAAGCACACAAACAATTCATTTCTATTGCTTCCAGCAAAGAAGGAAATCCAAGATAATATGAGAAAAGGGAGGGCGGCCATTTATACCCCATGCCTCTTAAATTTCAGTGGGCATACAAATCTCTCGGGCTTCTATGAAAATGCAGGTGGTGACTTCATTCAGTGAGTGCAGGGCTCACGATGCAGCCTTCCTGACAAGCTCCCACTTCTTGCACTGCTGGCTCATGGATCACACTCTTCACTAGCAAGGGTTCCTCTCAGACCAGAGACAGAGCTATTCACAAGACAGAGATGACTACTGAAGGTGCTGGAAAGCAAATAAAGCATCTTCAGTAAGAGATTTGTAAACACTATGCTGTGCTTAACAGAAGGAAGCACACACTTCCTTAACAGAAGGAAGCTAGAGATGACTCGATTTGCTAATAGCAACTTTCCTGGATCTTTTTTCATAACTACCATCAAAGAAAGATTAAACTGTAGTCCAAGGAGCTTTAGTACTAAGTAAATGTATCAGGCCCTTTAAAAGTTGGTAACCCATATATGACAACACTATATTAATCAAAATTGAACTGTCTGATAATGTTGCTTGCATATATACTCTATTTTGCCTTGGCACCTATCTTCTCTCCTCAGTAGAATAAATAATATTCAAGAACAAAAGTCATCTGGCATCTAGTATATTGCTTTTCATATATGATCGCTTAAATGCTTAAAACTTAAAAATGTGGCTTAATTTTTGCCAGAGATGGATGATGAGTAAATTTATATTCTAAGTTAGCCCTACTTTGTTGTCACTGTTTCATTGGAAATAACCAATTACAAAGTTCTAAAATAAAAGATAATTAGTATGTAGGTTTAATATACTTATAAATAACAATAGTATTCTAAAATAATCTCAGGAAATTTTTGGAGGGACCTTTCAGAAAGCTAATGCTTATCAATATTTTTTTCATAGAAATTATAGAAATTTACTTCTCAACAGGAATGTTAAATTGTACTTTAACAAAATTACCATAATCTTTCTTTAGACATGTAATACAAAGTATACAAAATTAGATATATCAGAGTTGTACTGAAAAAGACTGTTAAGAAAAATTTCTATTTTAACTATAGTTAATAAGAAAGCTTTAAGTAAGTGGCAAAAATCAAAATACGAATTTACCACATGTTGTGAATTAAAAGTCAGTATCTCTTTCAGGAAGCATATGATTCTATCATTTATTTAATAAACATTTTGAGTAGTCAGGTCCTGCTGTGGGCATCAGGATGACAGCAGTAAGCAGGACAGAGTCCTCATCTTTGGAGAGTACAGTTTCTAACAAAGGAATAGTTTATTTATAACATATAATACAGCAATATAATATATATCATACATAACTTACAATGACATGTAATTTATATATTAAAATACACACATTTTGACCTCTGAAGCGAAAGCTTACAGTTTTAAAATTTCATGTAAGTGCTCAGAATATACATGAGAGGTTAACGAATCTTCCAAGAATTAGATAAAGTAGAACTTTAACTTGTTCTCTAAATTGTGATAAACTATTCTAGCTATCAAATGTTTTATAGCAACCATTTATTTTGCAAATAATTCTTGCCACCAGCAGAAAACTGCCTTTAAACAATATAAACTTAAAACATAATAATACTTTTGTGAATGAAGAAAGAATTTTAAAAAGGCCTGAGCTATAAAAATATTCTATGGTGCCTGTGATTGCTCAAAAACAGTTGAAATCACAACACATCCCATAAAATTCTGTTTTATATAGCAAATTCTTTATCACATGCACATCCCTATGCAAAAACATTGTCTGTCACTCATTAAATGAAATAAGCAAAATACTGCCACTCATTATAATAACATAAGCACATCTTACATATGAAGAGATTCAAATTCAGAATTCAGAAATTACAGAGGTGAAACATTTGTCTTAAAAGCTTTTTGGCTTGGCACCTATAGCTCAGCAGCTAGGGTACCAGCCACATACAATGGAGCTGGCAGGTCTGAATCCAGCCTAGGCCTGACAAACAACAATGACAACTATAACCAAAAAAATAGCTGGGCATTGTGGTGGGCGCCTATAGTCTCAGTTACTCAGGAGACTGAGGGAAGAGAATTGCTTAAGCCCAAGTTTGATGTTGCTGTGAGCTGTGAAGCCACAGCACTCTACCAAGGATGACACAGTGAGACTCTGTCTTAAAAAAAAAAACACAAAAAACAAAAAACACAAAACAGCTTTATGGAGGTTTCAGTGTATATTAAAAAACAGTGGAAAAAGTTAGGTTTGTGAATAAAATGAAACAATAAAGTACATGGTTTATGCTACTGTTCAATTAACTCAATTATCTGTCCTATTAAGATAATTTATTTCCTAGTTAAAAGTCATTTATATTTCAGTTGTGATACATGAATTGAGCATAACTTAAGTGCAATAAATCTCAAAAGTATTTCATTCCCCATTAAGTTTTGTCTTCTCAGTCTTAATATTTCTTAGTATAATGCTTATTCCACAAAATATTTAACAGACTAAAATAAAATCTGGATGTTGAATTAATCTTAAAAGCAATAAAAGGTCAGTAAGATTGAATTTTGAGTCATTTCTACTGTCTGGATGGAACCATTTCAGAAAATCTGGTGATGTTCAGAAAATTCCTTAAAGATGTTAGCTGTACAGGTAATAATGAGGCAAAATAATAGTGCCTTTATACTCATTTTCCTAGGCACTGTATTACCATCCAGATTGGAAAACGTTCAACATGATTTTCAAAAAACTTTAGAAAATTATTTAAAATTAAAAAATATCAAATTATTATTTTTAAAATGTACAGGCATGTCTATTATAGTCAATTACACTTTTTTAGTCAAAATTTCTTTTAGCTGGGACCTGTAAATGACCTGGGTTTGTTATTTAAATAGAGATTGATTTCTTTTTTAATAACCACTCCTGGTTTTATCATGTCCACAAGAATAGTAGAGTTTAGAATCCCTAATTTGAGTAGAACTCAGAACTGGAAATACTGAGGTTGATGGTTTAAGCCAACGCTGAGCTGGTTGAAACGGGGGGCAGAGTTGGAAAGTAACCTTGGCCCCAAGTCCAGCTAATAACTTCTGACTGTGAAGAGCAGCAAAATTAAGTTAAACTGTGTGGGGGGAAAATGCCACATGACTAGACTAGAATAAAATTATGGAAAATCTTAAAGCTGTCCAGATCCCTGCTCTTTCTGGGATTAGACAAAGTAAAATCCTTCTTGACTGTCTTTAGTGAAGTCTCTGATCTGAAGCATATTTTGTAAAGGCATAGGTAAAATATTTTTTTTCTAAATATTAATTTAAATAAGTCTGAAAATATATAGATTTTTAGGATTAATAGCTTTCATATCAGAGTATAGGCACTAAGCTTAAGACCTTGCTTTCCTCTAGCTACAGACTGAACAAGCTCACCAAGGCACTGTTCCAGTGCTAATGTTCCCAGCTATTGGAGCCCCACTTTTCTTTCACAGAGCTGGATGGATTACCTATTAAACTCCCTAAGCCTCACTCTACTTTAAAGACGACGACTTCAGAGCCAATAATGGTTGCTTTCATACCTTCACGCTTTCATCCTCAACATTCATCTCCATTTTGCAGGCACATTTCTAATAGCACACTCAGTCTGGTTAAACACCAGAACACAGGTCTGCATTATAAACACCTGTTTTCAAGCATTTACTGATCCTAAAACTTTCCATACACAATTTCCTTATGAAGGTGAAGATTTTGCTTAAAATATTACTGAGTTAACATGTCAGTAATAATAATGTCAAGCAATTTAAGTTGAAATGTTCCATATACCTGTTTTTTTCCTAAGAAAAGCTTGCCTACAGAACTTTATAAAAATTGAAAATAAAGTTTAAAATGATCCAAGTTTTATTTTTAGTCTACATTCAGAAAAATTTCCATTACACTGAGCATTATAATGTCCATGATTATTTGGGTTCTGTAATATGTTAGGAAAACTTCAATCATTATGGAAGTAATTATTTATAGTATTAACGTAAGCTGACCATTTGAAAGCTACAATCTCAGGTAAGTGAAATTGTGAAGAAAGCATAGTGATTCTTTTTACTTTCAAGAAAAAAGAGATGGGGTGGCGCCTGGGGTTCAAAGGGATAGGGCGCCAGTCCCATATGCTGGAGGTGGTGGGTTCAAACCCAGCCTTGGCCAAAAACCACAAACAAAAATAAAAAAAAAAAGAAAAAAAAAAATAAAAAAAGAGATTAATTATCAGGGAAAACCATACCATCACATTTGCACATGGCAAACAAAAATATATTGTGTATCATTAATAAAAAAAAAATATAATAACTTCATAGCATATTATCAATAA
>CAUYPK010102881.1:0-14795 GCA_963574355.1 Loris lydekkerianus
AAAGCATTTAACCTACTGATTCCTCAATTGTTGTAATTGTTTTGGGTATATATTTTTATTTTTGAAATTTACCAGTGGCTGCTGCATTTTCCACCTCGGCTTATACTCGAGTCACTAAGTTTTCCCAGTTTTTAGGGTAAAATTAAGGGGGTGGGCTTATACTCGGGTCAGCTTATACTCAAGTATATGCGGTAAGTACACAATGGAAGTCAGCCAATTCTCCATGACCACAAAATTTTCACAGTCCAAATCAAGATTTAAAATGATGCTGCTAGCCTTTTTTGTTATTAGGGGGGTTGTTCTTTATGAATTTGTACCAACTGAATATTCAGTTAACCAAGTTTGCTGTTTAGAAGTTCTGAAAGGGAACGAGGCTCCAGGACTAGGAGGGGAGGGCACTCGAGACCCGAGGCAACACCGCGTGGCACGAGCACCCGTTAGTGAAGCCCCGAAGCCAGTGGATGCTTTCCAGACCCCAGCTGTATGTGAGGTGAAGGAGAGAACGTTGAAATTCTCTGAGCTATTAGAAGAGAATGACTAAATGCACCTGGGTCAGGCTGTCTGTGGGTATGAAGTGGTTGGGAGAATCCAAGAACATGGTGGTGAATGGCAGGAGGGATGGAGGCAAGTTGTCTGATGACCATCAGCAGAATCAGCCAGAATTACAGCCTATAGGGAAGGACACCCTGAAGGCTGGCAGAAACGCCGTCAAGAGGCGGTCGAGCAGATGTAATGGTAATTCAGGATTGGAAGGGTAGAGCTGTTATGTACCATCTTCTAGGAATGTCTGCCAAAGAACTCTGTGAAAATGATGACCTAGCAACCAGTTTTGTTCTTGATCCCTATTTAGGTTTTCAAGCGCATGAAATGAATACTAGTGCCTTTCCATTGAGGAGCTCAAGGCATTTTTAAAAATCTGACAGTTTTCCTCACAACAATCCTGTGAGATTTTGGCCTATTAAAGGAAGGCAAGAAGAACTAAAGGAAGTAATTGAATGTTTTAAAAAAGATATACATTTGGAGAAAGCCTTCACGTGTTTAACTTCAGGCGAATGGGCATGATGTTATTTTCTCAACAAGAACAAAATGCAAGAGAAATTATTCAAGGAACATGTATTTATTTACTTGTGAATGTTTGCAACTGACAGTGGATTTGAAATATTGCCGTGTAATAGGTACTCATCAGAACAAAATAGAGCCAAAATAGTTGCCATGAAAGTGGGGAAATGAAATGGCAAAACAGAATTACTGGTGGGTTGTATTGGTGAACTTGCAGAAACTGAGGAGAACATGCTACTTAAACATGGAGAAAACAGCTTTGGTGTCATGTATTCCACATGTGCTCCACTCTGGCTGGGTCCTGCTGTGTTTATGAATCATGATTGCAGACCTAATTGTACATTTGTGTCAACTGGTCGAGATACAGCATGTGTGAAGGCTCTCAGAGATATTGAACCTGGAGAAGAAATTTCTTGTTACTATGGAGATGGGTTTTTTGGAAAAAATAATGAGGTCTGCAAGTGTTACACTTGTAAAAGACAGGGAACTGGTGCTTTTAAATCCAGAGTGGGACTGCCTGTGCCTGCTCCTGTTATCAGTAGCAAATATGGACTGAGAGAAACAGATAAACATTTAAATAGGCTTTAAAAGTTAGGTGACAGCAGCAAAAATTCAGACAGTCAGTCTGTTAGCTCTAACACTGATGCAGATACTCATGGAAAAAACAATGCAAAAAATCCTGAAGAAAAGGAACAGTGTCACTGCCATGAATTCTTGAATCTACTGCTGCTGGGAGGCAGAGGCCAGGTGTAACCAGTATAGTGGAAAATCAATAGTGTAGTCCTATTCCAGTCTTCTTAGTTAGTTTTCAAAGTGAATAAAAAAAGAAGAGTTAGTCAATCATTCACTGTTGACTGATGAATTCTAATAATAAACACAATGTAATGGAAAAAAAAAAAAAAAAGAAGTTCTGAAAGGCTGCATGAAAAAGTTAGATGAAAACAACCTGAACTTTTTACCAGTAACTCATGGCTCATGCATCACAACACTGCACCAACTCACAGCACTGTCTGTGGGGGAGTTTTTGTTCAGTAAACAAATAACTGTATTGGAACACCTTCCCTACTCAATTGATCTCTCCTCCAGGGACTTTTTTCTTTACTCAAAGATAAAGGAAATGTTAAAAGGAAAACATTTTGACAACATTCAGGGCATCAAGGGTAATAATAAGAGCTCTAATGGCCATTCCACAAAAAGAGTTCCAAAATTGCTTTGATGGGTGGACTAGTTCTGGTGTCAGGGCATAGCTTCCCAAAGGGAGTACTTCAGAGGTGACTGTAGTGATATTCAGCATGAGGTATGGAACACTTTTTCTAGGATGAGTTCACAAACTTAATTATCAGACCTCATATACTCATGATTTAATTTGAATCTGATAGCTTGTAGCTTAGAGGACCACTCAGCCCCTTTAACTAAAGCCATATGCAGGAGTAAGAAAAAACTCTGTTGTAAGAAAGCTTAACCAGCTCCCTTGGTCAAATAAACGTAAGAAAAAAATTAAAATTTTAAAAAAGAATAGCCTTGTCGCAGATTTCGTGGTATTCTGAAGACAGTGTTACCTATAATAGTTATCTTGCAGGTTATTTATTGTGAAGATAAAAATTAGTTAAAGGATATGGGCGGTGCCTGTGGCTAGTGAGTGGGGTACAGGCCCCATATACCGAGGGTGGCGGGTTCCAACCCAGCCCCAGCCAAACTGCAACAAAAAATAGCCAGCATTGTGGCGGGCACCTGTAGTCCCAGCTACTCTGGAGGTTGAGGCAAGAGAATCGCCTAAGCCCAGGAACTGGAGGTTGCTGGGAGCTGTGACACCACGGCACTCTACTGAGGGTGACAAAGTAAGACTCTGTCTCTAAAAAAAAAAATTAGTTAATGGGTATGAAAAATCTCTGAAAGTATCATATAAGCAGAAGTCGTTTTAATAGCATTATAGCTTCTGGTCAAATATATACTTAAAAAATACTTGTTATTCATGTATACAAATGTGCTTCACACATGGGCAATCACAGGCACATGCCTGCACCACGTTTAGCCAGAGATTAGCTGTGTAACACAACATGCTCAAACATGCAAACACACACAGGTATTGGTATTACAGAGGTATCCAGGAATTATCTAGCCATCATTAATACTATTTTCATATTGCATGCCTGAATCCTTTCTGGACAGCCTATGGATTATATATAGTCATTTTCTCCTTTTATTGAGATCCTAGACAATTTCCTCATATATCAATATAGTATTATAATGGAATTTGTCCATATAAAAGAACATACTGTAATCCTCTAGGAGGAATTATGGTTTCTTTTCAGAATTATATTATGATTTTTCACATTTTACTACTTCTAGCATTTCATTTTAATTTGGAGATGCCAGGATTAATTTCAGAAAATTCTGCATCATTATTGGTTAAATGCAAAGTAGCCATGAAGTGAGCCCCTGTGGGCAACTGCCCATTCCTTTCTTGAGCCCCCTGGTAAGACAGGACCTTTACTTGGTGGCAGTTTCCCCATTACATGCTCACCCACCTCACCTTATTAAATAGGACCTGACAAAAGTAATGTTAATTAGAAGAAACTCTCTATGATGCTTCCAAAAGGACTTTTAAAGGGAGAAATAAGCCGTTACACAAGAATGTCCAGATGAACTTTTATAAATTTGCTGCTGTAAGCTTTTGCAAAATGTTTTCTTTGACCAGCTAAATTAGGATAGGCAAAATTTCGGTTTTTAAAAATTCTGTATTTTTCTATCTCTCTAATCTCAATATAAAGATATAGATTAGTATGATATTTATTTTAAAATATATGTATACCTATATCATTTCAAAACATGCCATTTCTGTAGTGATCCTGAAAGGATTCATGGTTGGGTGAAATAACAGCTCACCTGTTGTGCAGTGGTAGCTTCTTAGTTACGTTTCCTTTCTGTGAAGAGTTTTCTCTAAATCTCAAATACATTAACACACATGAATTGTTATGTTTAACATGTTTTTGTCAAATTTTGGAACCATGAGTATGCTAATTTCACAAAAAGAAGTAGGAAATGATCTCTCTTTTCCTATTAGCTGAAAACATTTCCAAGTTTGGTGTTATTTCTTCCTTAGGGTTCTAGAAGACTGCACAATGAAGCTAGCTCATGTCAAGTTTCTTCACAAAAAGGCTTTTAATTAAAGTTTTATTTTCTTTAAAACATAGAAAACCATTCATATTTTTTGTTTCTAGTTCCTTCTGTGTCAATTGTTAAGTTTCTTGCAAATTTTCCATTTCATTCAATTTTTAAAGTATTTGTCAAGTCAATAGTGATGTACCCTTTGTCATTCTTAATATTCATAATATGTTTTCTCTCACTTTTTTCTTTCTCTCCATCTGTCTTTGCCAACAGTTTATCAATATCACTTTTTCCTAAACTAACTTTTGACTTCTTGATGTTTCCAATTTTGTCAATGTCCACACATAGCTTTTTTCTTCCTTTTTTTTTTTTTCCAGTTTCTGGCTGGGGCTGGGTTTGAACCGCCACCTCTGGCATATGGGGCTGGTGCCCTACCCCTTTGAGCCACAGGTGCTGCTCCACACATAGCTTTTTAATTATGGTTCTCACTGAGTTTTATTTATTTATAGATACTGGAATAATTGGTTTTTAGCATTTTCTAAAATATAGAGTCCTGTAATCACCATTTTCATGATTATTCTGTTAAAAATATTTTTTGATTTTCATTGCGATTTCTTCTTTGACTCACAGATTACATGGAACTGTATTGTTTAATTTTAAAACCTTTTTGAATACTTAATTTATCTTTTGTTATAAATTCTGACTACTTGGGTCAGAGCACCTTGTCTGTGTGATTTCAGTCTTTAAAATTTGTTAAGGCTTGCACTTTGGCCCAGCGTACGATGAATCTTGGCCTATGTTCCATGCGCATTTAACAAATTCTGCAGGTGTTGGGTTCGGTGGTCTGGACAGGTGAGGTGGTCACACTCACTGAGCGCTGCTCGGAGCTTGTGTACCTCCACCTCTTTGTCTCTGCCTATGCCATCGGTTACTGAGAGGTGTGCAGGTGGATTGCTCTATCCTTTATTCATTATGTATTTTGAAGCTGTCTTTTTAAGACATATGAATTTCCAATTGGCATCTTTTCCTTATTAATTGACTTAGTTATTATAAAAGGCTATTTTTTTAATCCCTAGTAATTCTTCTTGCCTTAAAGTTAAAGTCTTTCATCTGATATTAATATAGCTATACCCTCTTTCTTTTGGTTAGTGTTTGTATGATATATTTACTATCTCCTTATTTTCAGATATTTTATACATTTAAGTTGGGTTTCTTATATAAAGTATGTAATTGTAGCTTTTTTTTTTTTTTAAATCCAGTGTGATAATCTTAGACTTTATTTGGAGTCATGAGCCAATTTACAGTGTGATATAATGATTAAATGGCTAATATATTTGGGTTTATGTTACAAATACAGCTTTCTATTTGTTTTCTCTGTGTTCTTGCTGTATACAGAAGTTGCAAAAAATTAGACATTTTAAAAAAGGAAAAAAAAAACTATATGAAAATTGTAATACTCAAGTCATGTGTGACTTCTGCAATTACCAGAGATATAAGATATAACGTATACAAGATAACAAATGTTATCAGTATATAATATTATAATCTTAATACAATTCTTTCCTTTCATAAAATGTATATACATTTTTTGGCACCCTCTGTATTTTATTTTATTTTATTCTTTTCTTCATTTGAATGTATTTATGACTTTTTAGCACTTTTATTAGTTCCTAAACAGTGATAGGAACCTAGTTTGCTTAATTCACTCCCTTTCTTTCCATTATCATGCATGTATTTTAAATGCCACAAAGAATTGTTACCACTTTTTTGTACCATAAATATTCATTTAGATTTGTACTACTTTGTTCCTCTTTATTTCATCTAGTTTTTTTGCTTGCATGTGAGATCCTGTTTTTTCTGTCCACAATATTCCCTTTTAATGTGAGTCTCGTTCTGAGAAATTTTTCAATTTTTGTCCATCTGGAAATGTCTTTATCTTGCTTTCACTTTTCTTGCTACATGTAACATCAGGTTCTGTGATCTCTCACCTGATATTTTGGTTCTTATGAAGGTACTTCCTTGCTCAATTAGACGTTCCTGCTGGGGTGGTGATCATTGCAGGGCTCTATCTGGCCATCTTGCTCTCCCCTCTTTCACTTTGGTAAGATATTTTTGCTGAGCATAGAATTGTATTTGACAGTATATTTGTTTCATTTAAAAAATATTGTTCTTATCTTCTGGCTTTCGTTGTTCCTTTTAGGAAGTTAGCTGTCATTCTTGTTGTTACTCCTTTTAAATTAAGGTAACTTTTTCCCCCCCAGCTGCTATCAAGATATTTTCTTTGTTTTTTATTTTACACAGCATATGTGATACAGTTTCCTGTGTCATCCTGGAGATTTATAGTGCTTCATAAATTTGTGGCTTGATGTCTGTCATTAGTTTTAGAAAATTCTTGATGATTATTTTTAAATAGTACTTCATTCTTCTTTCTTCCCTTTTCATAATTCTAATTAAATGATAATTTCATCATTTTGTGTATTTTACATGTCTTTCCATACTCTTAACCATATTTTTCTCTCATTATAAAATCTAGACTTTTTTCCTGCTTCCTTATTTTCTAGCATCGTAATCTTTTTTTCAACTTTTCTCATTGTCTTAACCCTGTCTCTTTTAATTTTGGGTATTATATTTTTATAATCTAGAATTCTAACTTGTTTATTTTTTGAATCAGTTTTCTAGTAAAAATCATGTAGTCATGTATTTTATTGAAAACATTAGTCATAATTATTTTGATCTCCATGTATGGATCATTTAGGGACTTATTTGTACTGTATGATTTTTCTCTGATTCCTATTTATTGGTATTTGTAGTGCTTTTTTAGCGAGGGTGGAAATTGCATATGTAAGGAAATACAGTGGCATGGGATAATGTTACACCCTCTGGCAAGGGGATTGAATGGAAAGTGCTTACTTGAGCTGACGGGGCTCTGTCTGTGTCTGGCTTTGTATATTTCTCAGGGTTTATACCACCAAGAACCCAAAATGAGAATGGAGGTATTTACTAGGACCTCTCCTCCTGTTTGGATCTCCATACATGTGTATTGTTTTGTTTTTTTTAATTAGTTTTACTTGTCTTGTTAAGCTCTTTTCCTATGAAGCCAAGAGTCAGAAAATGCCTTGAGGGGAAACATCTCTAGGTCTCCCGTTTCCTTTTGATGGAGTATGTTCTCTCAAGCTCTCTCCCAGCAGCCATGAAGTCTGATTTTTGTCTCCTTAGCTCTTTCAGATTGCCAAACGCTCTGCTCTTTTCTCTGACTCTTAGCATCTGTTCTCCTCCCACATTTACAGTCTCTCTTCTCCAAGAATTGGCAAATACCCTGAAGGGAAAAGTCGTGCAGAATGAAGGGTTTATCTCAATACGCTGGTTAGGAGCTCAGCCCTCGGACTTTGGCTGTCTCCACAGCTTGTAGTGTCTTCACACAAATGGTTTTATCTGTTTGTTTTTGCTTTAATTTTATTTCTTTTCTAGCTCTTCTAGTTGGGAGCATAAATCTGGTGCAAGCTATTTGATTAAAGCTATTTCAGTATTTAAGATGGATTTTATAGATAGTGTTCTTATCTGCATGCAGAGTAAGTAACACAGTGGCTGAGTACAATGATTAAGTATAGACAAAGTAAAAAATTTTATCAAATAATCTATATAAGCTAGGATTAAATTTTGTATAGAAAATAATAACAGTGAATAGCAATGAAAAGGCTCTCCATACTGGTGTCTAAATGCCGACGTTTTTCTCCTTTTTTTCCCTGTATTTTTTTTTTTTTTTATCAATTATCATTGTTAACCATTTTCTGCATGATAACCCCCTGAAATTGTCTCTGGCGTAAAACCCTTTCCTAAACTCCATACCTACATGATATATTCAGATGTGTAATGAACATCTTTATGTTTATGTCTAATAAACATCACTATCTTGTATTTAGCATTTTTAAAACTGATCTAAAATGCTCTAACCTATAAAAGGTCCACTATCCAACCAGGTACACAAGCTATGAACTTGAGAGGCATTACCCTTACACTCAGCATCCTATAATCACAATTTATATTCCACCTTAACTCCTAAGCATCCTCCTACACTTTTTTACTTTTTTTTTTGTTGGGGATTCATTGAGGGTACACAGAACCGGGTTACAGCGATTGCTTTTATTAGATAAGGACCCTCTTTTTTTTTTTTTAGGACCCTCTTATAATTGTGTCCTGCCTCTAAAAGATGAACCACACCCCTTGTCTCCCCACCCCCTCCCTCCTTCCCTTTCTCAGCTCTCCCCATCCCCCACTCTCCACCGTGTACTAGGACCTGAATTCTCTTCATATCAGAATTGAGTACATTGGATTCTTGTTTCTCCATTCTTGTGATGCTTTACTAAGAATAATGTGTTCCACATCCATCCAAGTTAACACAAAAGACGTAAAGTCTCCATCTTTTTTAGTGGCTGAATCATAGTCCATGGCATACATATACCACGGCTGTCGTCAGCCCTCTTCAGTTCACCCTTGTCAGTTTTGGTCTGTTGGGTTGCCTCCTAACTTGGATTCCTATCTCTAATTTCTTCATTTTATTCACTATCCGTTAAATTCTAAAATATAGAGATGATCGTATTAGTCTGGTGTGTAAAACCCAACAGTTGCTTCTTGTTACCTTGAAGGTCATGGTCCAGTGTCTCACCCTGGTTTGACACTGAAGCACTGAACCTGCTTCCTCCCACCCGTCTTCTCTCCTTACCATTGGTAACTGAACTGCTCACTGCTTCCCGTGGTCTCTCACGCCTGTCCCTTTGAATGTACCTTCTAGGTCTCAAACACCTTTTTCCCATTATCTCTACCTAGAAAATCCTTATTTTTCCTCTAAGTTTCAACTTAAATATTAACTTTACAAAATATCTATTTTCAGATTAAAATACTACATCTTATATATAGCCTTGGAAAACTCATAACCTTTCATAAAGCCTATGATTGTATCAGTTATACTTTATTGAAAATATTTGTTTATGTCAGCCATGTAACTTAAAATTCAGACTGGAGATCAGTGATTTAAGTACAGATATCTGGTGAGAGTTAATCAGTTTATGAAGGATGTGGGGCTTCATTTATCCCTTAGTAGAAATATCTGAAGTAGAAAAAAGGACCAAATTCCAGGCTGAGCCACCTGTAATCCTAGCACTCTGGGAGGTCGAGGTGAGTGGATTGCTTGAGCTCACGAGTTTGAGACTGGCCTTAACAAGACTGAGACCCTGCCTCTTCTAAAAATAGAAAAACTGAGCAAAAGGATCGCTTGAGCCCAAGAGTTGGAGGTTGCTGTGAGCTGTGATGATGCCATGGCACTCTACCCAGGGCAACAGCTTGAGGCTCTGTTTCCAAAAAAAGAAAAGACCAAATTCTAATTTACCATGCCATGCAGAGGTGAGAACAGTAAAGACATTACTTATCTTGATGTCAATATTCTTACCTCTAAGCATCAAGAACCCAATATGTTAATAAATGTCACTAACACTAAAAATGACATAATGATAATAGGTTGCTTTGCACTTCCAAAATGACTGCTTTTTTCCTCTTTCTTGCTGAGTCATATGAATTCAAATTTAAGAAAAATCAGCAAATTCTTACTGGATAATGATGACATGCAAAGGCCTAAGTGAATTTCCTTTTGTCTATTTAAGTTTGAAATGTATTTCATCATAATACACATAATTACATATAATTACATATACATAATACACATAATTCACAACTTAAATTTTAAAATTGTTAACAGTTTGGTTTTATAATATTTCAGCTTCTTACTATTTCAGTATCATGTTTTACTTTAGATACTCTGGACAAATCTTTATCATAATCTACTCTGCTCCTGAACTGAATTATGCTGCTCCTGAACTGAATTACCAATTTTACTGACTCCTCGGAAAACAATCTAATTTTCCAAGCTATATTAGGAGAAATGTTGTTAACACAGAGGACAAGTCTCTGTGTCCTAAGTAGAAGTTATTGTACAGTATGGGAAATATGATACACGTGAGCATCTTTATTCTCATTAAATTACTTTAAAAGAGAATCATAAAAAAATGTTTATAGGTATAGAGTGCTTGTTTCCCGGTTGTCTGAGAGGTGAAGGAGTTGCCGTCATCTATGGAAGAGAATGTTGTTGGGATCTCTCATGGATTTGCTCAGTTGGGGGGTAGATTATCGCCCCTAGGGAGGTGTAGATGTGCACAGAGACACGAATGCACACACAGATCGCCACTTTAGATACCCTCACAAAAGAAGTCTGGAAAGTAGGTTCCCATAAGGTCTTAGACTCATAGAATCTAAGGGTTGGAACATTTCTAGCTTCCTTTCAGTTTCAGAAATGTCCTCAAAGGCTTATCATGATTCCAGTTCCTGTTGAGAGACCTGTTAGCCTCTTGAACGTCTTGTTCTAAACATACGCAGTTTATATGGCTTTTATGGAGATGATTATCCAGCTCCTTCTGAGAACACTCACCTCTTCCTCTTATCTCGGTTTACAGTATTATCCTTTGTAGCCACAACCTTAGCTTTTCTCACTATGTACTGCTTTATCTCCCTGAGAAAAATTCCAAGTGGTGTTTCAAGTTACATTCACGGCTTCTCTTAGGCGGGATCCTCCTCTTCACACACAAGGTGTACCCAGACAAAAGGAGAACTTCAAGTGTCGAATCTGATCTCTGCACAGACTTGGGCAACCTATGGATGGTTGCTGACAAATGTTCTTTCTTCATGTTTGAACTCCTCGTGAGAAAGAACATATTCCTCCCAGGACTTCCTCATACAGAGTGGAAATTATCTCTTAGTTTCTGACTTAATATCTAACTACTAGGTTCATACCAAAGAAACAAAATAACATAACATTTTCCACATCATAATCCTTTAAGTATTTGCTCTAACTCTTTTTTTTCCTAGCTAACCACTTCTGATTTGTTCAAATCATTTCTCATATGACACCTTTCCACTATTTTGGTAGCTCTCTTCTAAACTTGTTCTGTGTCAGTCAGTACTTCATTTTTGTTTTACATTTCACTTCACAAGAATTTAAAATTTATAGGGAAGTTCCCAAACTTTTACAGAGAGTTCACAAATACTGCTTTTCCAGAGTATATTGTATTTACATAGTCATAGTACAATGATCAAAACCAGGAAATTAACAATGATAAAATACTATTCACTATACTCCAGGTCTTGTTCTTTTTTCAGTGTTTTCCTTGATGTCCTTTTTTCTGTTCTGAAATCCAATGCAGTGTCACCTTGCCTCAGGCGCTGCGTGTCCAGTGCAGTGTGTCACTGTCCCTCGGGTGCTGCATGTCCAGTGAAGCGTGTCACGGTGCCTCGGGCGCTGCGTGTCTTTTTTCTCTTCCAATCTGACAATTTCTCTGTCTTCCTTTAGTTTTTCACTTTTAATACGTACCTGTCAATTCATCTCCAAACTTGGGATTTTTAAAATGTTTTCTTGTAACTAGACAGATGTTATGCATCTTGGGCTAGAAGGATACAGAGTGTTAAATTACAAGTTTTCCATTTGAACATATGTTTTCAATTCTCTTGAGTATATGGCCGTCTGATTTAACTTGCTTCTTTCAAGATTGTCTCTTTGTCTTTGAACAATTATTTGTCTAGGTGTGGATCTCTGTGAGTTTACCTTAATTGGAGTTGATTAAGCTTCTTGGATGTGAAGATTATTGGTTTTTGTTAATTGGAGACGTTTGAGGCCACAGTTCTGAAAAATTTGATTCTGAAAACTTTTGCCAGCCTTCTCATTGTGTATATGGAGCAAAGAATTTTCAGAGACCTTAGTTCTGCTGTTTTCAACTGTTGACAGTGTCTCTTGGTGTTGAAGAGTTTATATGCCTCACAGATATCATTCTTTATTCATGGTACAAGTTAACAAGATTTTTATGACATTTTATTTATTCTGTTTTATGCCATGCAATTAAAATTTTTTTCTTAATGTAATTAATCAATTTCTCTTTTATTATTTCTGGATTTTCAGTCATAGTTAATGACACAAAGTTAATGAGGAATTTATCCATGCTTTCTTCTGGTTCTTGCATGGTTTGATTTTTTTATTTTTTTAGTTGAAATCTCTAATGCATTTAGAATTTATTCTTATCTCTGGTATGATGAATTTTTTTTCCAAATGGCTACCTACTTGACCATTATTACTTATTCGAAATATTTATTTAAAATATTACCTTTACACCAGTGTTGAGATGTCACTTTCATCATATAGTAAATTTCTGAATGTATTTGGGTCAACATCTGGACTTTCTGCTTCATTTTACTGATCTTTTTGTCTATTAATGCAACAATTTCATAGTTTTAATTATCAAGACTTCTTAGTATATTTTAATGCAGTGGTTCTCAACCTTCCTAATGCCGTGACCCTTTAATACAGTTCCTCATGTTGTGGAGACCCCCCCAACCATAAAATTATTTTTGTTGCTACTTCATAACTTTAATTTTGCTACTGTTATGAATTGTAATGTAAATATCTGATATGCTGGATGGTCTTAGGTGACTGACCCCTGTGAAAGGGTCATTCAACCCCCAAAGGGGTCATGACCCACAGGTTGAGAAATACTGTTTTAATGTCTAGTAAGGTTAGTTTTCCTCTACCCTTATGACATTTTTTTTCATTTTCAGTGTTTTTCTATGTATTTTGTATATTGACCTTATGATAATAAACTTTATGTCTAAGTTTTATAACTCTATAAAATAGTTTTCTTAGTATTATTCAGATTGCATGAAATTTGTAATTTAACTTAGAACTGCCATTTTTATAATGTTAAGTCATTCTATCCAAGAATAAGGGATATATTTTCATTTATTCATGTCTAATTTTGTATCTTTTAGGAGCATTTTATAATTTTCATTCTACATATTTTGAACATTTCTTATTAAACATATTCTTACTTAGTAACTAAGTAAGTTCTCCCTTTTTGTTGTTATCAGTAGGATTTTTCTGATTACTTTGTTTATTATGGGTAAACCAAAGGCTTTTGTTTTTTTATGAAAATTTTATCTTCTTTATACTTTACTGAGATATTTTATTGAGTTCGTTTTATCATTGATTTTTCTTGGAATTTCCAGTGGTGCTATAATACTATCTTCAGTGAGGCATATCTTTGTTTTTTTTAAGCTATTCTTATTCCATTAATTAATTTCTCCTACGTAATTTCATTGGCTAATACCTCTAGTACAATAGTGAAAAGTAGTGGAGATAGTGGGCATCCTTGCCTTGAAACTGATTTGGTGGATATAGCTCTATTGTTTTCCATTAAATAAGATGCTGGCCTTAAGAATAAGATATATGTATTTTCATACAATGAAAAAGTACCTCTTAATTCCCATTTCCTTGAGTGTTTTTACTGTGAGTAGGTATTAAATTTCATCAAAGGCTTTTGAAAGCAATCATATGATTTTCCTGATATATGATTATGGTGTGTGATATTTTTGAATGGAACCAGCAAAGCCCTCTTGGAAGAAAGTCTTCTTTGTTACTGTGTTATTTTCTTAGTATGGAGTTTAGTTCTCTTCATTTATATTTCATTCATATTGCTTCAGTATTTATGAATGATGTGGTCCTGTAGTTTTCTCTCTTTGTACTGCCTTTCTTTGGTTTAAGAAGCCACATTTACTTGCTTTACAAAATTAACCAGGGCATTTTTCTTCTCTTTTATAAAGCATGAGACAGTTTGATCCCTGAAGATTTTATAGAATCCCCCTATGAAACCATCTGGTCCTGCGGCTTTCTCTGTGGAGTGGTTTCTTAATAACTTGGTCTAGTTCTATTATAGGTTTGTTAAAGATTTCTAAATTGAATAGCAACAATTCTATTCATCTATATGTATTTACCTAGGAATTTATGTCAGCAGGTTTTCAAATTCGTTTGCATGGAGGGCTGGAAATTCCCATTTCTTTATGACACACCGACCAACAGGAAATTCAGTTCCCCACAGGTAATCTCACCAGAGTGACCTGTTTTGGCCAATGTCAAAGCAGCACGTTCCTTATTAGCTGTTTGCAGTGTGGATACTGAATGGAAGGGACATAATAGCCCCAAAATTATGAATTTGTCAGTATTCAGTTTTAATAATAACAACAGTCTTTGTATGCTAGAGTTGGTGTTCCAATGGTAGTGTGATACTTTAAACACACTAGCAAAACATTCATTTTTAAAAAAGATGAGAATTTTCTGTGGTCAATTTAACATTCTATGTTTTGTAGAGATTATTATGTTTTTAAGAGATGGGCTCTCACTCTGTCACCCAGGCTGGGAGTACAGTGGCAAAATCAACTCACCATAGCCTTGAATTCCTGCGCTCAAATGATCATTCCACTTTAGCCTCTCAAGTAGCTGGGACTATGACACGTGCCATCATGTCTGGCTAATTTTTTTCAATTTAGCATGCCATAGTGTCAGCCCATCTCACAGCAACCTCAAACTCCTGGGCCCAAGTGAGCTTTCTGTCTCACCTTCCCAAGTAGCTGGGAGTACAGGTGTCCACCACAATGCCTGGTTAATTATCCTTTGTTTTTTTTTTTTTTTTTTTTTTTTATAGACCGAGTGTTGGTGTCACAACGGCTAGTCTCCAATTCCTGGGCTCAAGTGATCCTCCTGC